>CAKNET010000005.1:0-122258 GCA_930272545.1 Sphaerostilbella broomeana
CCCCCCCCCCCCCCCCCCCCCCCCCCCCCCCCCCCCCCCCCCCCCCCCCCCCCCCCCCCCCCCCCCCCCCCCCCCAGTCACCTGTTCTTGTTCTTCTGTGGATCTTAGGTGCGTGAGATGGGGTATGAGACATCGCTATGGACACAAGCAAGCTCTACCCATTGGATTGGCAGCGACCGGGTCAAGCGAGATACTCGAGGGTATCGTTAAGTAGGCGAGTTGAGGCGAACATCGAGTCTTATGAGATGCATAATGGGCACTAGGATCATTCAGCTCCAAGCGGGGGCTAAAGCCATTGCCGAGATTTGCCAAAGTTCGGCTTGTAGCCGATGCGGAGGGGATGCGGAGGGATATGGAGGCGTCCGGGGAGAATCTGATGTTGGAAAATAGCCCGGGCTTTTTCTTGCTCTGATGGTTCATTCCCAGTTAGACACACTTTTATATGAACTACGTATAGCAATCATATAAACCATGTCCAAAATGCTTCGACTTGACGACTTTCACCCTCAAAGAGCAGTCTTTCGACTTCACAGAACTTCGATCACTTATGTTCAACCTCCGCGGTAATGCTTGGGTCATCATTGAACACGATCTTCGCCTCTATCCATGGTGGCTCAATTTTCGCCATCTTTCTACTCCTCGTAGTGGCCGGGGTGGTGATTTCTGGGCTTAACTATCTTAGAGATCCATTGGATCTTCGAAAGTTCCCCTCGCCACCCTTTGCAGCTTTCACAAACTTATGGTCCGCATATCAGGCGCGCAGGCTGAGGCGATCGAGAGCTATTCTCGCCGCTCATCAGAAACTTGGGCCCATCGTCCGCATCCAGCCTCGCCATGTATCGTTCGCGGACCCTAGGGCCATCCAAGAGATTTACGGCCACAACTCGCCCATGATCAAAGACAGCTGGTATTTGGCGCTGAGCGGAGGGGAACATGAGAACATTGTAAGCACACGCGATCGGGAAGAACATGCAAAGAAACGCCGATATGTCTCCAACGCGTTTGCCCAGCGCAATATTGTTCACATGGAACCCATGGTAGCCGAAAAGGTGCGCTTGCTCCTGAAGCGTCTGGATAGGGCAGCAGCGGAAAATGGGGTGATAGATCTTCGCGAATGGCTCAACTTTTTCACGTTTGATGTGATATCTTCAATGGCCTTTTCCAATGATCCCGGATTTCTACGAAATGGTGTTGCCGATATCCAAGCTGAGAGTGAGGATGCAAAGCAACGCTACACCATCAATCCCATCACCGCGTTTCAGGACACAACAATCCATCAGATGTCATTGGGCCACTGGCCAGGTCTTCTGAGCGTGACAAAGCCCTTGACGAAATGGCTGCCCTATAGTAAGCGCGGCGACGAGTTCACAGACATGTGTGTCCATCAAGTCCGCCAAAGGATTCAACAGTCAGACTCTGACGCGGAAGCTGCTACCAGAGGCGATTTCTTCCGGTTTCTCACAATCGATAGCAAGGGTGAGGATCGAAAACTACCATTTGGAGAACTCGTTCAAGAAGCAGCAGTATTCCTGAGTGCTGGGAGTGACACAACTGCTTCAGCCATGACCAACACTCTATACCTGCTTCTGAAGCATCCGGAGATTTTGAAAAAGCTTCGCCTTGAACTGCAGGCTGCTGTTGGAGATGCTGAGGCTGAAAAGGGGATATTCTCATACACCATGGCAAGTCCTCTGAAGTATCTCCGTGCATGCATCGACGAAGGTCTCCGACATCTTCCACCAACCAGCAATGGTCTGCTCCGCCAGACACCCCCTGAAGGCGCTCAAATAGCTGGCCACTGGATTAAAGGCGGCGTTACAGTGTCTGTTCCGACATATACAATTCACCATGATGCCAGTCTCTTTTCGGATCCTTGGGAATTCCGGCCCGAGAGATGGCTCGAGGGAAGTGAGACAGAACGTGACAACCTCAAGAGGTATGTCATCCCATTCACGTTGGGCCGGCATGGATGCATTGGAAGAAACATAGCGTTTCTTGAGCAGTACGTGGTGTTGTCGACGCTTGTCAACCGGTACGACTTTGAGTTTGTGGGGGAGAATTTCGAGTTGGGGGTGTTAGAAAGGATCAACGCTAACCCTGGGCCAATGCCCCTGTATGTGAAACGACGATAATCTTCATCTTAATGGTAGACAGGAAGTGATAGCGAATGATGTTCCGTCGTCTGAAATCTGACAGAATTAGAAATGTCTCATAGGACCTCTGGGGCCAGGCATGTAGATAACGCGTTTATAGTATCTCAAATTTAAATCGGCCTTTGCTAGAATCTGACACCCGTGTAAAAGGAGCAGAATATATGTGTAATAGATATATTATATTTCTATGTGAAGGGTTGGCATGATTGTCGTCGTTATCCTGAGTTTGTCGTATCCTCCAGGCTTTAATGGCACTCAAAGAGCGTGCGAGTAGCGCAAAACCAAAACGGCCATAACAAAACAGACGATATGATAATCGAGGTACGTTTATACCTTGGTTATCAACACAGGAGTCAATCGATGAACAGTATAAGTGTAGTTGACGGATTTTCCACATTGGATCTAGAGGCCACCATCAAAGCGCTGGAGGATTGCCTAGGTACCTAAGTATCTGATGTGCTAAGAGTATTGCACGTGACTTCATATGACTGATACACTGCACTCAACGACGATAGGTAATGCAATCATGAAAATTATTCAGTAAAACTGACGAGCACCCTACCCTTTGGCTGTTTCGTTTATTACTTATATTATCATTCCGCGCGATAGTCTGGTTGCTGGTCGTCTGTTTTACTCGTTATGTTTGTCTTGGTCGCCGCCTATCAAAGCTTGACTTGAGCTCGGCATTAATAAAAGCGACGTCACTCTCCAGCCCCTCCTCCCTCTATCGTCTCCTCCCCCACCATGCATACACCTTACGACAGCCCCGCGCCAGAACCACCTCATACACCCAGATTAGCCTCTCAAATAGACATACGTAGCAGCAGCATCTCCCCACGGGAGGTAAACGATCGCCGAGGACAAAGGCGTGTCCATCCCTTGAACGAGCAGCGGTGAATGCGTGACTCGTACATATCACGACATAAACGCCGCCGCCTTATCACTGCCCGTTTAGCGGGAGCTTAGTATGAGTTGGACCTTGCTAAGGCTTAAAGGTGCAGATAGTCCAGTCAGTCACGCATTGTCACACGCGAGGGGTTCATTGGGCTCCGTGCATGTGTGATATTATTTGCGCCACAATAGCCTCCTCACGACATCCTGCCTGACGTCTAAAAGCTCAACCATAGCACTCAGCCTTGAACATCTTGAGGCGAAGGGAGCTGGAGCTCACAGTCGCCAAACATGTTTCAACAGGTAGGTAAACCCTTCGACTTTGTCCCTCTGTCATGATCATCCACATAGCGCTTTGACTCTCCGTCTAGGCGGACCTCATGTCAGCTCTTGTCGGTTGAGGACAGTTGGGCTATCTGCGCCGACATTCACTAGAGGCTCTATTCTACTCTTGTCTACAGCATCTCGTCTGATTAATACTCGTTAAACAAGAAGTTAAACTAAGCGCCACTACAGAAAAAGCCGTACTCGGCCGTCACGGTCACTATCGAGACCCTCACCTCCGAAACCTACGACGAAGAGGACCTCAGCGGGATCCCCGACCTCGTCGAGGTCATCACCCTCCAAGCGTCTGGTCCAACCGAAGCTGCTCGTGCCATCCGCAAGAAACTCAAGTACGGCAATGTCCATCGTCAGCTCCGCGCCCTAGTCCTTCTCGATGGCCTGATTCAAAACGCCGGACCTCGTTTCCAGCGTGCCTTTGCGGACGAACCTCTGCTAGAGCGACTACGCGTGTGTGGCACCTCTGATCTCGCGGATCCCGAGGTCAAGAAGAAGTGCCGGGAGCTGTTCAGAAGCTGGTCGCAATATTCAAACAAGCCTGGCTTGGAACGTATCGCGCGTCTTCACAAAGAGCTTCCGAAGCGGAAAGTGGGCGTTACGCAGGAGAGGTCCAAGGTCCTCAAGGAGACGGAGAATCCCTTTGGCGACGAGGAGGATGATGAGCCTTCTCCGGCACAGTCCCCCAATGCCGCCGGACCATCTTCATCATCGACACCACATGGCGGGCCGTACACACACTCTCGCGGATCATCCATGGTCGGGGCTCTTAAACATCAGCAGCCTTCTTCCTTTTCAGGATCTGGCGGTGGCTCCATATTTGGCAGTGGTTCCGACAAAAGCAGGAAGAAGAGTAAATCCAAGAGCAAGAGGAAGCCTTTCAATCTCGAGGCAGAAAAAGAACAAATGAAATCTGTCATAGCGGAAGCATCTGTAGCGGCGACAAACCTTCTAAACTCCCTGCAGACCATCAATCGGGAAAGGGAGCGCATTTCGGAGAATAACCTCGCCGTGGAGAGGTTTGAAACCTGCAAGCAGCTTCGTCGGAGAGTCTTGCGTTATGTAGGTTCTTTGCTTCGCTGTCACTGCCCAGTGACATTGGGACAAGTTTGTGCCATCATACTGACATGTAGCCATCGTAGATTCATCACGTCAGCCATGAGCAATGGCTCGGTCCACTACTGCACGCCAATGACGAACTTGTTCACGCTCTCATGACTTTTGAGCAGCTCGACCAGTCTGTCGATGCCGACAGTGACTCAGATGATGAACTTGCGGAACAGGCTCATCGATATCGATGTAAGCCCCCCCCCCCCCCCATATCATATCACGTTTATTCCAGCTTCACGACTTCGTGTCTAAATATCCACTTCTCTCTCTACATGGTTGGCTCCAGTGAAAAAGGGCAAAACTAATCACAAGAAACGTCTTCCCTCAAATGTAGTGGCTACCACAAAAGGAAAAGGAGAATTGGACGCCGTCAAGACCGGATCCTCACCACCCACTCGGGGCAATGCCCCTGACATCTCAGGCCTGAGCCTCAACACCTCTCTAAGACAGACGCCTGTGCCGCCGCGGCCATCCACCAAACCAAAGTTGGCATCTCCCCTGCCTGTTCGGCAGCTCTCGAAACCGACATATGAGGACGACGACGATGATGATGATGATAATCCGTTTGCCGACAAAAACACCGTCGACACGCCAGGAGAGCGACTTGGGCCTAGGTGGTAGTCCGCTATCATCATTATCTACCTATCTCCACGTCGTTCATAATCGCTAACCAGAATATGATACCGGTCTGTCATCAAGTCCAAGGTGGAAAGTGCACACTGGCGATGAATGAACATCACAAACACCTACTAGGTATCATCTAGATCCATCACATCGTGAAAGGATTAAAATTTCTCATTGTTGATTTTCCCAATACTTTCGGTATCCGCGAAGGCTCCATATGTATGCATTGAGTATGTGAACGACTGTCACTCAGGGGGGATATACATAGTCTATTAATTCGTCTGATTTCCACAATTTTTTTTTTTTACAAGGCGATCAGCCGATTTTGGCATAAGCAAGCTAGGTACCGATCAAAAACTAAGTGGGACTAGGAAATTATTCTTGTGCCAAACGTCACCCGTTTCGGAGTCCCTGTCTGATTATTTGGCCCAGTTCATCAAGGTCAGGGAGAAATTGAGAGCTAAGGAGAGGGAAAAAAAACTTATTCGGCCGACCGGTAACGTTGCAGTTGATCTATTGTGGAGGTGCTGTCTGCTGTTTTCTTTCTCTCTCTCTGTAATAGTGTTTCGGCACGATTCACCTAGTAGTAGGCCAGGTAATCTTGGTAGTCGAGGCGGCACTTGAAAACTTTATTCCATAATAGCTCGCATCCTTTCACTCATGCATATTTGGACATACTTGCACGTATGGTGAGAGGCAGTTATAACAAGACGTTCTTTGCTGGTAATCCCAAAGTTAACGAGTTCCTCCGAATTAACGAATTCCTCCGAACGCCGTGGCATTTATGGAGCCAGTCAGAGCCTGATCAGCATAGCCAAAGAGCTATCAGGCAGCTGCAAGAATGGTGCTCAAGGACGTCATACTATCCAACACGAGGGAATCGGCAAAGACTCGGCCTAATCATGGGAATGATGACAGTGAGATGGAAAAAATGCGTCACGACCTGCAAGGCTGAGCAGCCCGTCATCAACCCCTGTCGTATTCCACACGGATTCGGATTGGACATGGACATGCTGAGTCAGCGTAGAAACCTAGGCTCAAAAAAAAACTGTGGCCAGTCTCAACTTTAGGGTAGGTTGTCGACTTTCATACTTCGGTATACACCACAGACAAGCAGCCGTTATTGAAAAAACCTCACACACGGTCATTGAGCGGTGTATTAGCTAAGTATTGTTGCATTACGCCCGCATGAGCTGCGAGTGATGACGGGCGTCCTTTCACATGCGCTGCATAATATTGTCTCAGTTGAGAGGGATGGAATATCCAATAGTGATTCTCAAGCATGAACTCTATGCATAGGTATCCAGCAAAACAAAAGTCGCATGTACCTAGCAACAGTAGCATCTACGATCCAAAAACGAATTAATCACTAATAAGGATGGCGTGTTTCTCACTACTATAGGACCCAACCATTCTAGAAAGAAAGGAAAAAATACCAAATAGAGCAACGCCGTAGAACAGGTCATAGAAGGACTTCGTCCGGTGGACAAAGCGCAGTCAGTCAGGTCAGCATGCGGGCAGCGGCGGCGGTTGGAATGAGGGAGCCCTACATTACTAGCAGGATTGCGGGAACACTAACACGATCTGAAACGGCTGACTGAACAGCCACCACTGCCCTGGCCTGTCCTGTCTGGCCCCCCCGGCCACGCCAGCAAGAATGTTGGCTAGAACGTCGTCTAGAATAACTCAAAACAGAAGAATACAGAGTTTCTATTCGAAGGATTTTAGGCAACGAGATTCTTGAGGCCTTAGTGGGATAATTAGAGGATATGCTTTTTGTTTTACCCCCGCGTTATTGGCTAAATAAAGCTGGGTAGAATTCCAATGCGTGGCTTGCTTGGATACATTAGAGAGGTGGTAGATTAGGTACCTAGAGAGGGATTATGTTTTGTGCAATACAAACACACTTGTACGAGTACGAGAGATCTATGTACCTAGGTATATATATATATATATACATCGGTAGCTTTATTTACCTTGCTATTAATTACAGGAATGTGGCTTAAATAAAGGAATTGTTCCTTTTTTAAGAAACAAACACTGCCGACTGCGTAAGAACCGTCCCCACGGGGAAACGACATCCAGTTGTATTCCATGATGTGCCCCATATGATGTAGTTTGCCACCGCAAATGGTTGGAGTGGCTCTCTTGCTCTTGCAACAGGGAGTTCGAGCGAAACTAGGGTAGGATACTTGGACGATACTTGACCCTAACACAAATGCGTGTGTACATTCATACATACATACATACATACGCATGTGTGTATCTGTGAAGCACGTATCAAGTTAAAGTATATGTGTGTGGTCTGTGTGTGTGCACCATCCACATTTGCCACGAGGAATTGGGTAAGGGGGGGGGGGGAGGAACCACGAGGATCCCGTCTCATATCAACACAAGATCTAAGGAGGAGAGATCTCTAACAAAACGCATAGCACAGATGAAGGAGTCTGCTCAAGCCAAAAAAAAACAAAAAAAAAAGCCGATCTCTCGTGGCAGCCACAGACTCGACAGCAGTAGAAACAAAAAAGAGCCTACGACGCCACTTCCCGTACGCTTTGACCTGTACTGAATCTTACGGTGTACTGATTCTGCATGGCATAGCAGCGAATGGGAATACATCAGAGCTGCTTTAGATTGTGCTGATGGGACGCCACAACACGTTGTGTCTTGTTCGTGCGGTTCAAGGGGGAAAATAAACCCCATCTATGGGATTTCCTAATTGTGTGGTTCTTTGAGAATCGGAAAATGGGGGCAAGGGGGGGGGTGTGGCCACTTACAGCGAGGTGCACGGAGTTGCCGGCGACCAAGGCTCGCAAGCCAGAACAACAAAAAGAAGGTGTGTGTAATTATGGCTGGCCGGCCCACAACCTAAGCGGGTGCAGGGATAGCCTATGCGGAATCTGATTGGATCCCGGAAGGCCGGGTGTGTATCGTATCGTATCGTGCTGTAGTGTATGTACAGCCATCGCAAGAATAGGGCATCATCAAAGTTGATGGCCAGCCAGCCAGCCAGCCAGCCCATCGCAGTTGTCGTTGGTAGGGCCATCGATTGAGCATGTTTGGGTCCCGTGGACCTTGATAGATGCATCTTGCCCTTCTCGGATTGCCTTGTTAGGTTCTGCAGTGTTTCATCACGCGACATACTTGGGATATGCCTCGCACCTCGCACCTCGCACCACACACACAGAGCAGCCCTTTATTGATAGAATAGGGCACGTATGCAAGGGAGTCTGGGTCATCCATCGACAATAGCAACTCCAGGCAGTCGAGAGCAGCCTGATTCCCATTGTCGGATGTACACCTTAACCCTCCCCACTTACGTACATCGAATCCTCTCTGGAGAGTTGGTGTCGTCGTATGTTACCAAGTCTTCTAGCTCTACGGACTAGAACACGCACGCTGCCCGGCTGCTTGCAATGGTGCGGGTAGCCCTACGGTTGAGCACATATCATTGCAAAAAAAAGTATTAGAATCTTGATGAGGGTAATTTCAGGGGCTCAACTTGCATGCTTCGAATTCTCCGGTTGAGATTCTAAGGAGGGGAACCATTGATTGACGTGTCGAGCGGAAAGGTGTAAAAACTTGCTATTCACACACCACCAATATCTGAGGCTGCGTGGCTAGCATCACCAAAGAGTAGTAGGACTTCATTTGGTGTTGATCATTTCACAATCCATCCGCTAGTGATAGTGGCTTGGGGATTCATGTCGATTGTTTCACTTGCCTGATTTTGAGAATGCTCATGTGAGAGAGAGAAGATACATACTATCCGGCTTGTGATGATGAAGAAGGTGTCCTTGTGCGTGAGTGATGTGTGAAGCTATCAGGGCCGGGGACCGAAGGCGCTACGGCTGCAGGTTAAGCGGCTTTTTCGGATGTCGCGATGCGCAGAAATTCGCGGGACCTTCTCCGAGCAAGATGGGATGAGCGGTCGGGTGGTAAATGGTAGTGGTAGTGGTGGTGGTGGTGGTGGTGGTAGCGGTGGTGTGTGCTGTGCTCTGTACCGCAATGGGAAATGCTTGACGACCAAAAAAGCAATTACATTGATTGATTTGTGAAGGGCAAACTAGACGCTTTTGTGCTAGCGTACCCACGATCCAGCCACTCACGCGCCAACATGGCAGAAGAATAGGTTAAATTCGACGTGGCTGCATCATCTGAGCTAGTGGCTTCGGCCTGTCCGCCCGAGCGACCTGCGGGAGTGCGGCGCCAAGCTGAAACAAAAGTGAGGTTGGGAGCGGCGTGTTTTGAAAAGCCCTTGAAGCACACTACAACTGGTGTTTTGGATCTGATGAAGATGAGGGATGGGTCGGAGAAAAAGGAAAAACACCACAATGTGCCTGCGAATCTCCGACAAGGACGATCGAGTAACAGAATTGATTAGTATGTATGTATTTCCTTTAGCGTTGGGAATATATGCTAGTGGCGGCTGGTCACAAGACTCGTTTTCGTGCATGTGTGTTGTGGTTGTTGGCTTGGCTATACGATGAATCAATGGCTGGCTGGCTGGCTGGCGGAATGACGGAATGCGTTTGAATAAGTGAATGAACTTGAATGACTGAATGGCAGACCTGGTGGATCCAAGACGTTGGGGGGAACCGGTTAATGACCCATTCACTTGTTCCTTTCAACCCCGCTCGCTCTTTTATTAGTACTGGTGATTACGAGCGGGAGTATTGTGCTTGAGGGACTTTCACGGATTCAGACCAGATAGCACTCGCATAACCCTTTGTTTAAGATTTATATTGACCTATCTGTCCATAGTAGCGCACGCGCACTCGCTCGTACAAGATCAAACAGTGTTATGACTCACAAATGTGAATATACGTACAAATATGTGCCAAAACTCTTGGTGGGAGGGAAGTAAAATGAGACTCGAGAAAGGGGAATGCATGAGCGTACCATGCAGCCATCGTCATCATCATCGTCGTCATAGGCCCAACTGCCTGCGGATCGCGGAAGTCTGTAGCCGATCATGATGATCACACAAGTCCCTGGCCCGGTACCGTTGCCGGAGCCAGGGGTCGGGTGAGAGTGACTGTAGCCTGTAAGGTAGGGGAAAGAAGAAAGGAAGACCATAGCCTCATGATGGATACTATGTCGTTGAAACTGTGTAGTGGTGTGGTGTGGTGGGATGTTTGGGTATGCTTGGTGGTCAAGGCTCAGGCTTCTCGAAGCCGAGGAGAACAATGCGAAGGAGAGAAGATGGATGACAGGTGTGTATGGAGCACTGTACGTATGTAGTTGCAACGATACCATGTCATGGCAGACTAGGAGCCCAGGAACTGTGTCCCCATGCGGCGATGGTAGTCTGTGGCATGGCAGGCACAGACATGAGAATGCGACACCGCTTCGAGGAGGGTTGAAAGAAGACGCGGCTGTTGCGGTATGGGCCTTTGTGGGGAGGCATTTTGCCAGCAGTAGTAGCAGCAGCAGCAGCAGCCAGAAAGCTTTGCTCATTGATGAATGAATGAATAACCTGGTCTGGTTGGGATGCAACCCAACCCTGCTGGGGCGGGAGGTGGCAGCAGCCAAGGTTCAATGTTGTCCAGGGTTATGACGGGCGGTGGAGAAGAAAAGACTGGGTCGTGGATGAAGTGAAATTTCCAGAATCTTACCAGGAACAGCTAGCGCAATTTCCACCGTCATGCACTGGCTGTCGGCGTCTCCACACAGCCAACCAAGTGGCAGAACCCGACTCTCCAACTCTCCCACTATGGACGAAAAAAAAACAAAAATGGCTCCCCTAAGGCTGTCCACCCCTGCTGGCGTGCAGGGTTGACCAACGGCGACAGCGATGGACAACCAGCGAAAGCATGCGTGTTTGGTTTGTCTTGAAATCTCTCGAGGTATTTGGGGCTGAGAAACGTCAAAGTGGAGAATACACTTCCCCATGTAAGCTCTCGCACACCTAGACGGATATTGCCATTCCAATAATGGGTTTTGTGCTTTTGAGTGCTGCCTGGAGCATCGTGCTCCTGGAGGAGGCGCCAAAAGTGAAGCTAATTCGGCACAACACCAACAACCACGTTGTCGGCATGACGCCTCAGATCTAGACACCAGACACCACACACATCGAAACCATAGTTTTCTTCTTCTTCTTCTTCTTTTGGATTCTCGAGAACGGCGTCGTACTAAGAAGACGCTGTGACGCCGTGGGACCCTGCAACTTAGAAGCCGCCCCCCCCCTTCTCGATCCAAGTATCCTACCACGGCGATCCGGGACCTGAGGTTGTATATTGCACAGTGCCCACGCGTCTACCCGCACGCGCGGGCCACATCATATCTTGAGACGAAGTGATCGATTCTTTTGGCGCCAAACGCATGGACGAAAAAGAACATGAAACACCTCTTGGCCACACACGCACATACGCATGCTGCATCTGAAGCTGGCGATACATCATACCTTAGTGGGTGGCGAGATTCCGCAATGTTGATGAAACCGGCTCGTTGCGGAAACGCATGTGCAACTATCAACCACGTGGCCCGTGAGCTTGGGGGTAGAAAGAAGCATTCCTACCTTCCATGGCCAATTGTCCGTGACGAACTAGAATGTGTCAAAGAACAGTGCGTGAGTCTGCTAATTAGTTGCAATTGCCATGGGGAAAGCTTAGTCTTTGACTACATACTTGCATCATCAACTCGGAGTTTTTGGTAATCGTTGTGTGTTGAAAAGCGCCTAAGTAAAAGATGCTCTATCATGCTAACGTTACTGCCTCTGTCGTGCAACAATAGCACAATAGCCATGATGTATTCAATCTACCTATATCTTGCTCTGTTTTACCATCTCTCTCCGTAATATCACTTCTAACATTAGGCATTGTGGTTGATAATCTCATTACATCACCTTCTCGCACATCAACGCCTCTTATGACCCCCCCCTCCCCATAGCCCTATTGTTGGGTGTGCTCTAAAAAAAAACAAGTCAATACTTAGGTAGTGATAGACACAATACAACTTTTCGACAAACAATGTATTTCTCTACTTCCCCAACACCATGTTTTCTCCAAGTCTTTTACATCCATCTATCTATCTATTCAGACCGGAGCGGTTGTCACGCTGTGGCCGAGACCATGGCCCCCACTAGGGGTCTGCTGTATTGATCGGCTCCCCCCCCCATGCACGTCGAGGGAAATGAAAGTGCCAAATAGCAACATAGTGGTCCGTCTCAGTGGACAATAGTGCGTGGTTCCTCTTTTAGTGGGTGCTGTACTTTTTTCGGACTTCATCGAGCTAGAGGCCAGCAATTGTTTGTTCTTACGGCAGCGTGTGTGGCTGAGTTACATATCCCCCGTATTAGGCTACTGGGAAGAAAAGCACCATGGCCAGGTATGCGGCCGCTGTACGAGAGGGAGACAGAGGAAAGCATCCATGGATCCATAGAGTACACAACTGGTGGTGGTGTTGGTGAAATTACCGGGCTGAGTCTTCAAATACGCCTAGCTGACGGCGCTGGCGTTTAGCGCTTCAGAGCTGCTGCCAGGTGGTGGGCGATCACCCGTACAGCGCTACCGCTACTAATAGATTACTACCTAGGTACTCTGGACCTTCATTTACACAACAATAAAGCGCTGGATCAAATTAATTTGGGTATGGACGTGCTGGGCCGGGGTACGGTTGACCCTTTGGCTCTTTGCAGCCAGGACAGCACTCCACTACCAACCGCCTGGGTGGAGAGCCCCCCCAGTCGAAAAGTGCCGGCCCCCCAGTCATTCAGTCACAACCAGCCCGTGTCCCAAGCAGCTTCCGTGATGCTCGACCGGGAAATATTTGAGTGCACATGCCAGTTGCTGGCTAAGCTGGCATAGATATCTCGAGAAACGGCTCTCGTTGGCTTTTGTGTGTGTCCATTTGGAAAGCCAAGCTCGGGTGTTGGGACCATGATTCTCATAGTGATCCATTGGCTGTCTTTTTCCCGAATGGTGTTGGCTACTCATGGAAAATGCAGCAAATACCTACTGTACATTAGCAAATGCACCTCATTTGCTGGTCTGTTTGTATTTTATTTTTATTTTGTTGCTGCACTCAAGAGAACAGGGATGTACCTTGTACCTATTGCCTGCTGGCAGCCGGTACCCAGGCACTCAGCCATTGTTTCTTCTCTCAATCATCCAGACAGACAGACATGTTCATCTGATACTTCGCGTTGCCGTTTCGATTTTGTTTGACGTTTCTTCACCGTCACATCCACGCACTAGCGGGCGTGGCACTAGGCAGCCTCGAAAACCATGGGTCAGAATTGGGTAGGGCCGGAGGCGCCGCCATTCTTAGCAGACCACGGGTGTGGCTCTGAAGATGCAATATGAGATTTGGGGGGGGGGGGGGGGGGTTGGTTCGCTGGCAGGAGAAACGGGCGGGATCTGAAGCATTACCACTAGCTGGCCAAAATGAAAATGTCCACACCAGCATGTAGAATAATAAAGGGCCCCATCAAAAGTGTTTGCTACCCGGATATGGCAGCAAAAGGGAGGCTATAAATGTAATTGGAGACTTTTGGGCCGCTGGAATATTGTGATTGTATTATGATTGTTACCCTTTTTCTTTTCTTTTTCTGGAGATTCCATTTTTACACTCTCCCCATCGAACAGAATCCACAAAGGCGGAGTGTTTGATGATGATGCTATCTATAACCACTGGCATGCACATGTTATTGCCATGCGGCAATGGCGATGCCCTAGAATGGTGATGGTGCCAGTTGGATACACCTAATTAACTAGCCTTAGTGAGGAGGACCTTAGATTTGACGGATCGGGAGATGACCGTTGTTTCCTGTGGATCGCAGTCGCCGGCAAATTTGGCCAGCAGCACACGCACCAGCACCAGCACCAGTTGCAAGTGCTGTTGGTGTTGGTGGTGGTGGCCACGGGTGTCCTTTAGGGCATCCCCTAGCCCAGCGTTAGCGCCCATCCAGCGTGCACTAGTAGTGCCTGGCAGCTGTCCGCCGTGGTGACGGCTTGATATCCATGGATGGATGGATGCCAGGCTGGAAGGGTGGGTGCAATGTAGAGCACTGTAGAGCACTGTGGGGTGTGACTTGGAGTGCTGGCTCCAGTCCCGAAACGGGTACCTCTGTGCCCCCAAGTACCGACAATAATGGGTGTTTTGGTCGCTGGGAGGAGGTGGAGGAAGAGGCGGAGGCGGAGGAGGCGTGAGTGTTGTTTGGAAAAGGGTTGGTGGGATGGACGATGGCTTGTTGGGCCAGCCGGCCGTGTGGCAGAGGAGCGAGCGAGAGAACTGCTGCTGCTGCAAAGTTGGGTTTGTTTCAATCTAACCAAGGCGTGTGTGTTTCTGTTCCTATTCGAGAGTTCTCGTTCATCAGCGATGCCGTTTTTGACTCTCCCCCACGACTTTGCTTGGTCGCTCTCTATCGTCACCCCCGGTCTCAAGGTCAGCCCTGCATCGCCGGATACAACGAGAGGTACCAACTCGCGCTCAAGACAAACCAGCCTTTTGGATGTTTATATTAAACAGCTCCCAACTCCCCTCCTCCTCATCTCAGACCTTCTTGCGACCATAACTCCAAACAGTTTCTTTTATTTTACGTTCCTTTCCCCATCTCTGCTCTATACCCATACCGAGTGCGGGACCACGACGACAAAGGCAGAGAGACAGAGACACGAGGAAGCGATACCACCACGCACGCGACGTTTCTCTTTTTTTTATTCCGTTTCCCCCCTTCCATCATCGACCCATTGGATCGTGCACGCACAGCACCTAAAAACAGAGCCTTAATTTATGATCAAGGGCAAACCAAGCGAAAAGCCAAAGCTTCCAACGCACAGGTCAACAGCCACTGCCGCAGACAGCAGACGGCATACAGTGAGTAAGAAGTGTTTTATCCTTTCTTTCATACCTACCTACACCCATACTGTACAACAACATACCTACTACATGCCTGGCCATGCCAGGCAGGGCTACGCATTCGTCGTTTGAGCATCAGGCAAAGCCCTCCCCCTGTTTGCTCTCGCTCGCCTTGAGCGGCCCTGGTCGCTGGCACGGCGCACCCTTGCGCCGGCCCAGGAGATTTTTTGTTCCATAATTTTCTTATGAGCGGCTCCTTTGGCTTGGCTTTCGCCCTGTCAAGTTTCTTCCGCACCCAACCCCTGCCACCGCCACCACTACCACTACCATTACCACTACCGCTCAATACCATTGCCACTACACACAAGCATCTGCCCTGCAAAAACCGAACCCGCACTGCGCTGCGCTGCACTGCACTGCACTGCACCACCTCCCACTACCCACCACGGCAGAAGCCTGTCATAAAGAGGCTTGGGCCCCTAAAAAAAAGTTACGTCGTTCGTCCGTTCCAACTTGCCTCGGAGGATCACAACTTGGCCCCGACATCATCCTGTCCTGCCGTTTTCCCACCTTCATAATACATCGTCTCCCCTGCCTTTTACGACGACCGCGCCACGGCTTGACCTCAGCTTCGCGGCTCTCTGCTTGACCCCTTGGTCGCTCCGTCACGCTCCTCTTGCTCTGCTCCTCCCCCGGGTTGAGCCACCACTCGCGACGCGGCTAACTGGATAACACCAGACCTGACCTCAGCCAAACAGGGTTCCCTCGGATAACCTCCTTCGAAGATTGCTTCCTTGTCCGCCTTACGATCCGTTCCGTTCTGCCAGAGCCTTCCACAGACAGCAGTAGTGGAAGCCGACGATTCGAACATCCTGACATCACTGGGGCATCACCAACTTGTTGGTACCGGAAAAAAGGGCTGTAACGATACGATCAGTGCCGAAGGCTGCTTCAAATAGGCGTTCCTATTGTATTCTTTCCCTAGATCGCTTCGCTTCGACTTGAAAGAAACGTGCTGGATCTCGTTTCGTCAAGGCTGCATCGTCCACCGCCACACACGCTGCCCTTCGTATCCGGCGTCTCGTATTCACTCCTTACTACGTGACGCTCGAACACGCTCCTTTCAGATCGATCCCATCGCTATTCAAACTGGAGGCATATACTCGCCTCACGGACCAAATAGACGATCCAAGAATTTGGGTTGCGTTGCAAATTCTTGAACTATTTTGATTTGCCGTCACGAGTTGAGGGGTAAGTTGGTTGTGATCCCTGTTTTCCATTATCGACTGGAGAAGAACGACATGAGAAGCATTTCGCTGAGCGGCTCTCGATCTCAACGTGGTTGGTAACTCTAGAGATCTGAGGCACAGCAAGCGATAGCTGGCTAGCTCAAAGTCCTTCATGTCGTGATTCCATTTCCTCATACCATAGAATAGAAGCTGACTTCTTGAAATAGCATTTTAATCTTCTACACAAAAAATCTCCCGAATGACTATCATACATACCATGTTGCCGCACTCCTTTTCCTCGTCGGCGAGACCGAACAGTATTATGTCCTCAGCATCTCCAGAGGTTATGGACATTACGAACATGTTGAATAACAAAGGAGTCGCTCACCATCAGCTTTCAAACCTCTCAGAACACCAGCACCATCACCTCGGTCTCGTAAAACCAGAGCCAGGCATGGACCGATCAGGGTCCCCCCACATGTCTGAACATTCTTCCTATTCAACTCACAGCATGTCCCGGAACTATCCTTCTCCCACCGCCATGCAAGCGCCAATGCAGATGCAGAGCCATATGCACAATGCCATGCAAATGAATAACTTCGCCGACATGACTGGCATGGCAGGCGTACCCCATATGGCTATGCAGCAAATGACTCAGCAGCCTCAGTCGCAGCAACAGCAGGCTCCTCCGGCGCCTGTGAAGGCTTACCCATGCAGCACGTGTGGCAAGGGCTTCGCTAGGCGTAGTGATCTTGCTCGTCATGGTGAGTTGCTAGAAAATTCACAATCCTGTGCCAACCCCGTACTGACTTGAAGCAGAACGTATTCACACTGGTGTTCGTCCTCACGTCTGTGACTACCCCAAGTGCAACAAGCAATTTATCCAGCGATCAGCCCTTACTGTTCATCAGCGAGTACATACAGGCGAGAAGCCCCATCACTGCGAAACTTGTGCCAAGGTGAGTGCGATTCTGTCCAAATGTTAAATGTTTTTTTTTTGCTTGTTGCGTGTCCTTTTGATGGCTAACCACCACCGCAGCCTTTCAGTGACAGCAGCTCACTTGCGAGACATCGACGAACTCACTCTGGAAAACGTCCGTACAAGTGCCCCTACGCAGACTGCCAAAAGACCTTTACGCGTCGAACCACTCTTACTCGCCATCAAAATCATCACAGTGGCACTATCGAGGAGGCAGCCGCGGCTACGGCCGCAGCACTAGCGGCGTCAAGAGCCAAGTCCGCCACACAAGCTCGCTCCGATGGCGATCACCTATCCAATCAAGGCTCTCCGTTGACGACGCCTTCGCCGAACCATCAGGCTATGATGTCGCCAGGTATCGATCTTAGTGGGCACAACGGTCTTAACCGACACCCAGCTGAATTTCAGTACATGCCTCAAGGCGGAACTCTCCCCCCTCATCTGCGTGTTGGCAGCCCGACATCAACGTCTTCCGCCACGAGCTACGGCAACGTGATGCGACCTACATCGCACCCAACTGGTTACGGGCCTCCACCCACGCTGGAGCCGAACTTGGAGCAGCACCCAGCTGGAACTGGAAGTGCAGGTGGCAGCCCCCACATGAGCAGTGTTGGCTGGCAGTCACCATCTCATGTTGCCTCGCCGTCACACAATGCTGGCAACTACGTCTACCCTGATCCCGATGGATACCCTCCAAATGCCTCCATGGGGCAAATGTACTATGGTGCGCCGCAGCAAATGCGACGACCACAAAGCACTGAACCCGGCCTGGTACACATGGCTTAGTTGGACCAGTTGCCGTTGACGGATGTTTAGGAGTTTGGTGCCTAATTTTCTTCCTGATATATTGGCATTCAGATACCCCCCGATCGCTTAATATGCGGAGCTGGCTGCTTCTGGGCGAGAAGCGAGTCACCCTTTGTGATGATGTGCCAACTCCCAATGTACACTACGTTCTGATTTAATTTGCTCCTTGGATGCGTTGGTCTTTTTCTTCTTTTTATTTTCTTTCGGTTATCTCTTCTTTCCTTCTCTCTCTGTTAGACTAGGGTGATAGACTGGCGACCGGAAACCTTGACGACTATGAACTGTTTTGATTTTGTCTTGTTGACCTGCATGATATGTAAAGGGGGGCTGGGGATGGAAGGCTGGAGTTTTATGAGGAGAAACAGACGAAGTCTGTTTGCTTGCCATTTATTTTCCCCCGCTCTGTCTGTTTAGGGCATGGGGCATTGGTTAGGGGAGAAACGGAACAAACCTACAGCTTGGAGCTGTTGCTGATATTTTTTCCCGCACCTTTTCAATGACACATTTCTTTTGTCTGAGATACTCATGTAGAAAAAGGACGCAAAGTCGCACAAATTCAATAAGAATTGTAATCTGAGTTATTTATCTATTTATTTATCCGCTTGGCCATTCTCAGTTGTTGTTCGGTGTAGTGTCGCTAGTGATATGAGACTGCGATGCCGAGGATCACTGATCTGATCGTGAGCATGCGAACATCTGTACGTGGCCGTGATGGTGTTAACTAAAAAAAGATGATAGATGACGAGGGAAGAAAAAGAAAGTGTCAAAGAGTACACTTGTACTTTTGAAAACTCGGTCAACCAAGACGATGGCGGAGAAAAAAAAGTCTTTGGATGCACGTCTGTGCAAGACATATGTTTTTGATGAATGGACCAATGCATTGTGGGGAGAATGAGTTTGGGATATGAATGAATGGAGCGAATACGTTAGTCTGGTTTACAGGGGAAGCATCGAAAAAAAAAAGAAGAAAAAAAAATAAAAAATTTAAGGACAGATCCGATATGTGGGGTGCTTAGCCAGCTGGGTATGGGTGTGACAAAATGTCTACTACTATCAATTTACGGAGACCTGAAATACGCGTATATTAGATTAGGGAGATGGGTAACTGCATTCGTATGATGATGTGAGGTAGAGAGACGAATATTGGAATTGGATTGGATTTTTATTTATTTTGGAGATAAAGGCATCATGTCGGCCTTTTTTTTTTTTTTTAAATTTTAAAATTTAAAATTTAAAATTTTTTAATGCTGTTGGTTCCAAGGTTGCTGTTATGTTCCGTAGCGGCGGCGGAAGTGAATGTCGGTCGGGGTTGCTTGCTCAGTGTTAAAGAATCCTCTCTGCACGGATCATGCTGTGGCGGATTTGTGGCGTACCGTGCGTGATTGCAGATGATTTGTATGTATAGTATCTACCTAGGTACCTATGGATGGATTAGGTAGCTTGGAGGAGAGAGGACATGATAACCTAGATCTTATGAGATGGGAAATTTAGTAGAATTGGCGTGATGGAGGTGAGTGTGAGTGACGTTTGCGAGAAATTGATATATTGTGATTGAAGAGGGGGGTTTCCTTGGAGATTTAGGTGTTGAAAAAGTATGTGGTAATTGATTAGAAATTGGGGACAGGGAAGAGTTGTGGGTTCTATATGTGATGATGTAGAAAAAACTTGGGTAGCATGATAGCTTTACGGCTTAGAATATCACGTTATTGCGAGGAATGCTGTAATAAAAGCATCCTTCATTTTCTTGAAGAACTACCCAGCGTAGAAACATTCCGGGAGGTTTTCTAGATAAGGTACTCTGGTTTTTGGACCTGCCTTCTAAGGCAGGTTTTGCTGGACAATAAAACATTAAAGAGGTGTGTCTGCCCGTTACTACAGTGTCATCCATCCCCATCTCATTCATAACGGGCATTATTTTATAAGGGAACCCCCAAAATTCATGTTCATCAGAGGAAAGCAGCAGACACTAGGGACTAGCATCTTAGGTTAGTCTTAAGTACCGGCAGGCATGTGCCGCCGTATGTCAGACAAGCCCGATCTAGATGCCAACCCAAACGAAGCCATAGCAGCTTTGTTGGTTGAGATTGAGATTCTATTAGGTATACCAGTACTTGCAGTGACTGCCGTCTTCACACTGTAGACGCTATAAAACTCATAATTATACGCCGTGCAGGAACAGCTGAGCACTGTATGTGCGACATTCGCTTTTCGGCCCTTCCCTTCCCTAACTGCAAGTCTGGTGCATGTGTTTGTTGGTGATTTCGTAGGGGGTATTGAGTGAGTGCTTAACCATGAAGGAGGAATGCATAATTTTTTATTTCTCGGACCTGCGAAGATTATCGGGGCATACGGGCAGAGTCTTCATGTCGAGTAATCAATTTATTATTGAGGTAGGGTTGCTGTCGCGGCGCGGCTTGCATGTAGTATGAGGGTGGTATTTTGTAATCAGTATAAAAAAACAAAAAAAGGTGCCTTAGCTGTTACTGCGTGCAGTGGTTTTCTGCACGATGCGGTAATGTTGCCTTGATGGGGGACGGGAGACGTCGAGGCTAGATTTTGCACGCTTTTGTTTGAAGGGTAGTGATGATGGTGATGATGATGAAGGTGTTTAGGTATACTAGGCGCGATTTCGGAATGTTTCACGGTGGTAAAATGAGCGTGGGATGTTTCTGTATTGTTGGGTTGAGACTGGGTTTGTTGGTCGGCTGGTTGGCTTTAATTCATTGTCGTAGTGGTTTCACTTGGTTGGAGATAGCTGAGGCAAGCCACTCCATGTTGGCATTTTCCTTCCTTTTTATTTATATTGACAACGTGGGAAATGGGACAAGAGATAGCGAGATAAAGAGATTGCCAGATACTGGAGATATTAATCAGAACGCCGGATTTACCAAACGGGTAAAAGAACGACGGTTCTGGTTTGCCGTTGTCATTGCTTGCTTCCGAGGCGTTGGTGGCGCGCGGATCAACGTCCACTCGTATATATCTACAGTACATAGAAAATTCAGATCACATACATATTTATTTAGCGGATTGTTGTTGGCACTAACAAAACCCAAAGTCTCTAACCCATTGGGAGGGGGCTGGGGGGTTACCTCGGATTACATGTTAACCGATTTTAGGCTTGATCCGATCCATGGCATGGTTATGCGGAGGAGCAGCATTTAGTAGACTCATCACATCCGAATCGGGGAAAATAATTCAAGTGGCCTCAGTGGCGGTCAATAGTAGGACTAAGCTGATTCATTGCAAGCGGAACCCAGGAAAAAAAAAGGGCGGAACCGTGCGGAAATTTTCCCGAAAGCTCAAGGTGTGAAAGCAAGAGGGAAAAAAAAAAAAAGAGGATCATCAACCCACTGACCCAGACACGAAGCATCAAACCCCACGGAGCGGCTACGAGGCTCGATTTCGGCCTGTGTAAGTCTGCATGATTATTATATGCTCTTGTCGCCCCGGATGAGGAACCCTTCTAATGCATAAGTCATGTAACCTTCGGCGGACGGCGCATCATCCGCAGGGTTACTGATCAGTAATCTGGGGTTCCGTCATCGCTACTAATGGATTACTATTCAACTAAACAAACCGCTACCCACACACACACACACACACTTACGCCAGCGCGCACCGAATCTATTCACACAATCAACAGAGACAGAGAGGGAGAAGCAGAGATGACCACGGGAAGCGCACGAGGCGCGCGCTGGCCCCCCTCTCCAATCATCTCGGTATGGAGGAGAACACCGCCTTCCCTCTTTTAAGAGTCAACGGGCTTTTGGAGGGAGGAGATAAGAGGGAAAGCGGCTGGTTGCAAGTTTGAGGCGCTGGCTATACTGCTGGACTGTTTTAAGAGGAGACAACCTGGAGGAGGAGCCGGATGTTTATATATTCATCCAGCTGGATAAATGGGTCCCTAGCCCCGGAGTGGTATAATAAGTGTGTGAGGGTCTCTCTGCCGACCTACTTCACATCCTTTTCTTTGTCGTGGAATCTATCAATTTATATTCTTACTAGTCTGAAAGGAAGAAGAAAAAGGTGGAAGCGAAAAAGGATACCCGAGGATCGCCTTTGACAGACACACACACGCACTCGCACACACACACATACACACATACAAATACATCCATACATACACAGCGCCTGTCCATTAGCTCACTCTCTGACAGACAACGTCTTTTCATCTCCCTCTCGCATTAGGGTCTCTTTTTTGGAACTCGGTGCTGGGATTTATATTAGCCTGCATCAGACCACATACCTGGTAGTCATACATACATATATACACGATGAGAGTGCCTTTGGCAGTGCTATCGCCGTCACCCCACCATCACCACCAACACCACAAGCATAACTATCATCACCAAGAAGCCGCCGCGGCTGGCGTGGCAAAACGAACAACCACCACCGCCGCCGCCACGACGGCACGGGCATCATCTAGGCGACGCAACGAACTCATGGCAGCAGGAGCGGGAGCGGGAGGCGGTAGCGGTGTGGTGAGGCTGGAGATTTACATGGACTTGCTGTGTCCGTGGTCCTTTATTGAGAAGCATAGCCTGGAGAAGCTCATTGACCGGTATACGGGTGTGCACCCTGGTGTTCAGTTTGAGATAATATGGAAGCCGTATTTCATTAGTCGGAGAATGAAGGGTAAGTTGGGAGATTTTGTTTTTGCCGTTGTCTGCTTATATGCATTCTTCCTACGCTTTGTTGCCTTTTTGGGTGGCATCATCAACGACAACGACGACTACACCCCACATGCATATATACATATGCATACACACACATATATACCATGTATAAACCCCTCAAAAACGAATCTCATAAAGCTAACTCCCTCCACAGCCTCCGCCATCGACAAGCGCGCCATGTACGAACGCGCCTTTGGCGAAAACTTCCTCACCCGGATCCAGACCCTCGGCGCCAAGCACGACATCGCCTTCTCCCTCCGCGGCCACATGGGCAACAGCAGCACCGCCCACAAGCTCGTCGCCCTCGCGCTCCAGGAACTCGGCCCCGTCGGCCAGTCCCACGTCCTAGAGCAGGTCTTCCAGGGCCATTTCGAGGACGGGCGGGACCTCACGGACGAGGAGTGGCTGGTTAGTTTGGGGGTAGCGGCGGGCTTGCCGGAGGGGATGTTGAGGCTGGAGCTGGAGGATGAGGATGCGGGGAGGAGGATCGATGCCATGGCTGAGGCGGCGAGGGAGGTCCTCGGGGTGGAGGCCGTGCCGACGGTGATGGTGCAGGGGAGGTATAAGGTTGGGGGGTTTCAGGAGAGTGAGGTTTTTGAGAATCTGTTTGAGAAGATGCGCTTGGCGGGGGAGTTTTGAGGGCCGCCGCGGGGGCATGATGAGGATGCTGATGCTGGATTTTGGATTTGGACGTGGGGAGTTGTTTGGTAATTATTAGGACCATGGTAATGGTTCATCAAGGCCATGCATATCTCGGTGTTTTGTGGAGTTTTCTTTTTCTTTTCTTTTCTTTTTTAAAAGGGGGGAAGGATCTGGGATCCATTGTCCTTTTAAGCTTCTTTTTCTTTCTTTCTTTCTTTCTTTCTTTCTTTAGCATTCGCAGGTTGTGGTTATCAACAACCACAGCCACCAGCGGCATACTATATCCAAATGTTTGTTACGCAAGATCGTATTAACACCATACCATCACGAACGGTATTATCACCATAACAAATCTAAAAATCACAAAGCTTTTTCGAAACACATCTGCCAAGTGAAAGGGATTTATTTGACCATCTTGTGAGAAATGTTTCCCTGTCATCTATATGCGCTCTGAATCCCAGTTATTGACCTTCGTGTCCCATTTCTTCGTCCGCTTCTTTTCTCGTTTCCTCTCTTATCTGGTCGGATAAACGTATCCAGTCTGAGTTTGTTTGCTCCATCAACGCCATCTATGCCCTTATCATTGCCCATTTATATGTAAGATTTAAGAAAAAAAAAAAAAAAAAAAAAAAAGAATCCCCCGTCTTTGCGCGCGCGTTTGTGCGTGTGCCCCAAAACACATTCGCCATGGAATTAGGAAATTAAGAGAAAAATTAACCTTTCTGCCCCAAATTCAAAAAAGTAGCCAGACTCAAACTACCGTCTCATGCCGCTGTAGTCATTCAGTAGATGCGTCATGTGCGTATTCGTCGCCTTGCCTATCCGCTTGCCCGCTCTCTTCTTTTGCTGCTTCGGCTTCGTCGTCGCTGATACGATCTTGCCAGGATCTTCGCTCGTAGGCTTCTGTCCCACGCTGACGAGTTTGCGATGCATGTCATCCAGACTGGGCAGCTGCACGCGGCGCCACATGGCCTGGAATTCTGGCTCGACAGAATAGTGAAGTGACACATCATCGGCCCATACGTATCGTGGGAAGTTATCTTTTTTAGTCCGCACCACGAGAACTTTATGTGCTCGCTCTAGTTTTGCCAAAGTTTCCTCACAGTCAGGCCAGCCGTCCTTGAGGTCTTTGACAGAAACACCAGAGGCATCTGTTTTACGTTGAAGGTGGGCGAGCAGTGATGTGCCATCTTTGACGCCAGGTATGATGGGTCGGTGCTCGTACATGCCCGTCTTCCATGTCTGTTCGCTCAGGCTCGGATCCGGTTTCCATTCGACTCTCGGGTGTCCCCTCAATCCTTCCGTGAGTTCCTTCTTGTGCTCGTCCGTGTAGTTCCTCAGACTCAGGTGATCAATAATGTCTGTGATTGTCTTTGGCTCGCCCTTTTTCTTGAGGTACTCCACCGCAAATGTCATCTGCGTCTTCACTTCGGCGCCATAGCCCGTAAGCTGAGGCTGCGAGAAGGGGACTTCTGGCGCAGCATCTCGTTTTCTCTTTGAAGTGGGCGTGTTGCTGTCGGACGCGGCGGAAGGAGAAGGGGATGGCGGCGCGAGTGATGAGGACGCTTTGACGCTGGAAGGATTTGAGAGCTTAGAGGCGGCCGAGGCAAGGCTGCCTCTGAACACAGAGGATTGCTTCTCCAGATACGACGACATGACGGGCACAGCCTGGCAATGGTGTTCTGCGAAGAAGAAGCCAATCAGCCCAACAGAAGCGTGGCGTGGGAATGTTGTAGGAGTGAAGGTTGACCGACGCCCTTGGAGAAGTGAAGCAAGGCTGAAGTGGACCGTGTCTTGCTTACGTGAGTGGCGGTGCGTCTGAAATAAGGTTGTGGCTGGTGAGGGTATTGCAGCCAGGGCAAAAAGGTTTGCTGATGACACGCAAGCAAAATAACACGAGTCTCAGTTCTACCTAGGTAGTCACTGAGGTATCATAGTGGGCTAATACGATCCTAACCCGAATACGACGGAAATTGAATAAACTTCCTCACAGGGAAAATAAAATTTGACCAATAGAAGGACATAGTATCATTAAAGCTTGATTACAATAGATATCTAGCCTTTAGATTTAAAGTCATAATCTATCGTCGCACTTTGTAGAGGGAGTCCCATTGCCCGGCATTCAAAAATGATAGGCAGCAACACCATCTATACGTCTCGCTGACCCAAAAAAAAGTAATAAAGAAAAGGCTCTGCAAGGGAGCTCTCCCCAATGCATCGCATGTGAAACCATCAAATATTTCTTTCCCTACGACGCCAACCAGCATTTACGCCTTTGGTGTCCCCACTCTGCGCGTTTCGCTCAAGAACGTGTAGCCCATTCTCGGGGGTTTTCTAAAGATACGGTATGTTGCGTTTAAGCAGAGGCTGTCTGTTGCTCTGCGGCATTGGCCTGGAGGTACTGATAGGCGAGGTATGCAATGAAACCGCCGACGAAGATAACGCTGTAGAGACCCAAGCCACCGCTTGAGCTGGATGCAGGGCCATTACCGCTTGAGTTTGTGGGGGTAGCCTTAGGGACGGGGTCACCGGGCTGAATAAACAGTGTCAGCAATGATGCGTTGTGGCCCGTAATGCCATACTGGGTAGGGAATTCTTTGCTGCCTACCTGGCGCTTCAATGTGCCGACAATCAGCTTGTCCAGAGTCTCGCGAGCCTCGTCGCTGTGGCCGACATCCTCAAATGCCTCGGTGGCATCCTGACCGGCAACATCGAGCAGAACCTCCTCACCACCACTGCGCGACGATGTATATGTTAGTTAATTGACTTTTCCTCTTCTCTCTTTCTTATGACATGTTATAGTAGCCCTTAGAGGACGAGACTATGGGGTCGAATCGCAGACGTACGGATGCTCATCCACAAACTTGGCGCAATCGTAGACCTTGTCGTGGATCACAACAAAAAGATCCTTCTTGGTGTTGTGCTCAGCAACATCTTGAAAGGTGTACTCCTGGGACATGATGGGCGATTTTGGCGGCTGTGCGACGTCTTGTAATGTCTTAAAGGAGAGAGGAATGCGGGAATGGGGGGGAGGATGATCTGGCGTTTTTTGGTTGTCTGGCGTCGACGGACCCGAGGCTGGCAGAGTCGGTCAAAATGATGGTGTGAGGAGGAGGAGAAAGAAAAAGAGGCCGATCCAGGTAGTGTTAAATCAATAGCAATTAATACTACCCCGTACCTTTTTTTCAGGCGTCAGACTTCTATGCAGATTTCGCAAAAGCCAGCTGGCTGTCACCTTGGCTGGTTATATTCGTGTGCTAACCTCTTTGGGGTATCTTTAACTACCGTGGTTAGTCCTATTTCGGCCGCCCAAAGTCCCGCAGATACCAGCGTTCCACATGTGAGATTGCTCCCACCAATCAACAGGGGAAAATTACCGTCCGGGCTCGTTGATTTGTTGTCCGTGATTGACTATCTCCTTCGAGTTCGAGAGCCCCCTCTAAAAAATCTATAAAATTCTGGATGGCACAGTAATAATCACGAGCGGCGGCTGCCAGCGGGCCTTCAGGAACGGACCATATTCCGCGGGATGCTGCAGTTCTGCCGAGAGCCCTGAGGGCAGTAACTCTATGCACGAATTTCTGAGATGTTAATGTGATCACTGGTATTGTCGAGGTGGACCAAATGTGTATTGTCGAGAGACCAACCCATATGAAGCGCTGGCTTTGAGATATCCTTACCGCTGATAATGTGGGCAATGATATCATGTGGGCCAGGTAGCTACCTGGCAAGTAAGACAATTGGGACGCAGCATGGTGGCCGAGGCCATCTTGCCATCATACCAAGCATCTCATCGCTTGCCCCAACTAATACATTACCCTCCTCATTCTCACCTTGAAACAGAGACGACATGAGGCCCTGACTGCTTCTTCGGTGTCTTCAACTTCCCCCCTCCCCGTGGCATCGGACTGCAGCATCTTCTTCTCGGCCGTATTAAGTCGCCAAGCAACATTGCGGGCCTCACCTCCCGCAACATTCGCATTCGGCTTCACAATTCCACGCGCTGCCGGACTCTTCTAGAAGTATCGCTCATCAACCTGGAGCAGGGTTCTTATCCACGGGAACAGGAACCCTATGTCCATATTGACCACCCCCCATGCTCATGAGAATCCCTTACCACCCCACTTCCTGTAGCTTGGTGATTGGACTCGAAATGCCTGGGGTTGCACTGCTTGATGCACTGCTCTTACATACAGTCGGAGGACCGATGCTCGGCTTGGTCTTGTACCCGTGGCCGAGAACCTCTATCACCCTGACCGGAGTTGCAGTTTGTTTATTTGCTTGAAATACTTATTGGTTGCGTGATATGTTCTACAAGAAACTCGACATTGTTTAATCTAATCACATGTGGACATGTTCGCAACTAATTTGCCGTCCCATTCAAGTCTCGCAGTCCTGACTGTTCATTGTATATGTTATGTATATCTGTCTTTTCATTTCTCATGCCGTTCTATCAATCATGACGCATGTGGGAGCGCTGGATCACCAACTAAATCCCTCGATATGACTGACTATCGTTTTGAACCCCCGCCTCCAATGTCTTGCCCCAAGCGATAGCTGGTTACCCGGTCCCACTCAATTTTCTGCCTCGTCACTGGCAGCTGCCGCCGCAGACCCTTGAATGCACCTTCGCTCAGGTTGACGAAGCCCTTGTTGAGGTCCTCCTGGTATTTTTTCTCCGTCACTGAGATCTCCTTGGAGATTGCGGCACCGGTGCCCGACGAGATGGTGGTCGACACCGGCTTGCTTGTAAGCAATCGCACGTTGCCGTCCTCGTAGTAGTGCACATCGACCTTGATGGAACCTTCAAGAGTGCCTGACTGGGGGTCAAAAATATACAACGATCTCCATCGGCCGTTCCTGGAGATTGTTACGTCAGTAAGGCTAAGCAAATGTGGCTACAACGATATCCGGGTGGCCATACCAGAAGTTGTTAGGGCTGTATTTGTTTGCCACAATGACAATGGCAATCTTGGAATCAGATTCGATAGGGTATACGCCAAAGGCAGCGCTTGCAAAGTGCTCCTTGACGTATGTTCCTAGGCTCTTCAATGTGGATTTACTACCGTCAAAGTTAGCTCACTAGAGATGGCATCCCTAGGTCAAAGTCTGGACTCACACCAAGTCTGCTTGAGCACCTTCTAGGACATAGCTTTGCACATTGCTGGCTTTCTATTACATTGTCAGCTGTCGCCCACCCTATTTGCCTATTTCCTATAACGCACCTGCGCTTCATGGTCGACCTCAAAGCTCGAGGAGCTCTCGACGTCATAGTACCGGCCATCTCCTAGAGAGTTGTGTGAACTAATCACGACCTTTCCTTGTCCGTCAGAATATTTCTACATAACGTAGATGAATCACCGGAATCTTGTAGATATCATACCGGCTCGCTGCTTCCGGGCAACTTCAATGTGACAAACTGCTCTTCATTATACTTTTCGAACGCCGGCTTCAAGTCTGATAAAATAGTTGATGACGCCGTAAGAGCTTTGATATCTGTATAATCGCGGGTCAATCGGGAATCCTTTTTACCTCGAGGGTGAAAGGGCAGGATCGTATCGTACCGGCAACGACATCTGCGAGCTATGTCATTCAGAAAGTTAGCTTGGCGACGACTTAGCTGGCGGGGAGCTGAGTCCACGCTGCTGGTAGAGTAGAGCATGGGAATCACCTCTCCTGGGGGAGCGCCCTCCACAAAGGCGGACACTGTGTCGATGTGTGACATGTTGCGTGTGTATCTCGGCTGCGAGGTCCAGCACAAAGAAACAGGCAGACGAGGTTGGAGAATTCCTAGGTCGTTCTCGCGGCCTGTATGCACACCGCACGGGGGGTAAGGTTGGGTGGTGGTGAACTGCCTTGGGCGGGGCACAGCAACCCGAGGGGCAATGTGTCGCGGATCTAAAGCTGCTAAACTAGTACTGGTTGCTATGGTGGATCCTTACCAAGATCTTAAGTACAGCCTTATCACCCAGCTATTTGGGCGCGAGAATCACGAATTTAGACATTCTGACTTTTGGAAGTCTTTGTGAAGGAAAAATAAAAGCAAATCAACCGCCACAAACGTTCTAGGTTATTTAGGCGTGAAGTTATTAATATCGACGGTTAAAATAATTGAATACAACTAAGCCCCGCAACCGCTGTTAAACCGATGGAAAACTTGTATCGAGTTTTTATTGGATCCTCCTAGATATATCACCATTCTTAAGATGCGCTCAAACAAGAATGAAGCTATAACTATGTTTTACCGTTAAATTTATGTTGAGTCATACGATTCGCCAGTGATGCGGCTGATCCCACTTGTTTATTAACCTCTGTTGAACTGGTATGGATCTGATACTTTTATCTAGAGGGTGAATATCTCCCCTTTATATGTTAGCGAGTGCGGTGGTGAACCCGTTGGATGAGTTCTGCACGGCTAGGACTTCCGCACACTGAATGCCGAGGGAATCCGAATCATTTGACAATTGGTCCAGGGAGCTATAGGACTTATAAAAGTCACAAGGAGGCGAGTTGTCGCCGGAATCGTCACTGGAATGGTCGTTAGAGACATCTTGGTGATTTTTCCCTGGGGTATAATCCTTATAGAGATCTACAGCCCGGTCTCAAGAGCTGCCAAACTGAAGGTTATTAATCCAGAATAGCCGTTCTAGATAGGTATCAGGACTGAGGTAGGAAACCCACTGGGTGTCATCATACGCAAGGATATCTTCGTACAGTTTACCACCACCAGTCCCATCTTTGAACCGAGTGATTGTAGTGTTATACAGGTAGGAGGCTTTAGATTCGCTGATCAATAGTTCAATCTCGTAATTAGAAATGTATCCCGAAGTGTTTGTACAAGGCCTAGGGAATACCTCGGAGCTTGGCCCCGTGAACCGATATTCGGGACTAGTGCATCCGACTTTGGCCATCTTGAAGCTCTGGCCTTATAGAGGCCTTCAGGCCAACAACGACTTTGATGGTGGGTACGCCAGCTTTGGTGATCATAGCCAGCGAGTACATCGTTTTGGTAAGATTGACTTGGGATCGTAAACTATTCCCAGTCGGGCAGCCATCATTAGCGTATCTATCAATGTATTACCATTGGCCGTGAAGGTCATACGTCTTGAAGATGATATAATCTACAACTTCCCCCATTTCGGCGATAGGAAAACCCCTCAAATACCAGTACGATGCCGGGGCCGCGATGGAAAGAGTCTTGCCTTTTGGTGATTTTGCTTTGACAAGTTTTAGAAGGGCTAGATAATTTGTGCCATCCTCAGGACCTCCAGGTGGAACCCCGGGGATATCAGAGGCACCTGGATACTCCCAATCGAATTCAAGAACATCTAGTTTGTGCTCAGCCAAGAAATTGACCACATTTGTGGCAGACTGATTCCGTTGGGCGTCAGTAACTCCAGAATGGAAAATTAGAGAGGCATCAAGGTCCGTAGAAAAGGACCAGCCACCGAAGGACACGAAACGATTGATGCCTTTCAAGTTGACAAACTCAGAGAAAATAGTAGGATAGCAGGCCACATTCACATCAAAATCGTTGGTCATGGAGATAAGGGCGTAGTGGACATAATCGTAAGCGTCCGTGTTGATGTCAGAAGGAGACATATGGAGGCAAGGCCGGTCAACGTTAAAAGACTCGAAATAAGCAACTTGTCGGAACATATCCGGACCCCCGGCATTATTGGTGATGTTAGTACCACAATTCGAGATGCATCCATTAGTCCCTGACTTGGGCGTGCCTGGAGCCCCAGTGCTGCTGGCAGTCTTGGTGCAGAACTCAGCTGTGATGCCGCACTGGCCCCCATCCAATAATACTTGATCTGTTGAAGCTCTGAATGTCTAGACAACTACAAGTCTCTTCATCGACGTATCCTGATCCCCGACCAATTTCCCACTCAAAATCGTGGCTGAAATGGCACCGGCTGAAGCATTCCCCCAGTTCTCCCGGCTGCCTTTAGAGATCCAACTCTTTATCTGGGAGCTTTGCCTCCCTGCGCGAGTCATCGAGCTCGACCAACCATTCAGTGAACTCGTCGGCACATCATGCGAGTTGCAGGGCACCTCGTTTCTCAATACTCGAGCACCACTCATATCCCGTGTCTGTCATGAATCACGAAGCGTCGCTTTCCTTAGCGGCGGCTCCCTATACAACGGTGTACTGTCCAACGGCCAGTGGGATGACAGCAGCCCTGATGTCGTCCCGATCTGGGTATCTTCAAACGACACCCATGATCCCTGGGCCTGCGCGGCCACCGATGTGCTGCATCTGAACTGGAGTCCCCGTTACGACCCCTGGTATGCGTACAACAACTATGAGAGCCCACTCTCTTTCTTCCTGTGTGTGGCGCGTCGAAAGCGCATGCGCGTCTCCATTATGGCGCCCTTGGTCATGTCCTTCAATGGTGGTGACAGAGGCAGGTCTGTGGACTTTGACTCCATGGCTAACGGCCATGGACGGTACCTGGTCACGCTATGCGTAGTTAGTTTGCATGTCAGCTCCGACCTGGCGCAGTGGATGGGGCTTTTTGGTCGTCTAGGCGAGGAACAAGTTCAGCTTGTGGGTGTTCGCCAGAGAGATGAGTTCGGAGCTTATAGGAATCTGTGGGCGGCTGGCCCTTCGGAGGACAAAAAACCCGAGGAATTCTTTGACCTTGCTGTAGAGAGATACGAGTCCGATTGGCTTCCCAAAGTGAAGAACTGGCAGCGACGGTTAGAAGCCGAGTGGGTGGGACATTACTGGATCAAGGCAAGGATAAACGACTTTTCGGGCGTCGAGGATCCTGACGATATATGGGTGGCGAGAACAGACATTTCTACGGATGCCGCAACGGATTCTGCGGCCCAGTACGAGCTCCTTTTCAAACCATTTTGGCATCAAAAGGAGCCGAACAAGGAGCATCCTTGGGTGATCAAATTACTACCAAAAATACCACATTTTGAGCCCATGGTCATGTTTAGACTCTGCAAAAACAAGTGCTTTGCTCCTCCAACACCAAAACCAAGACCAGTTAGAGGTCGTGGAGGATCAGGGAGAGACGGGACAGCGCGAGGTGATAGTAACATAATATAGGGATGTCTATGCCGCTAGCCTATAATAGACACACGATGCTGCTCATACCATCAGTTTCGTATTGTGCCATACGGCGCGGTTGCTTTACTAGTAGCTTAAGTCTCGACATCCATCAAGTACTAAACCATTAAAGGAGTCACATATGATACTAATAGGAAACTTTTTATCTAGATAAAGATTGGGTACGATCAAGCGACTTTCATATGGATCGTGCTCATTGTTGCTTGGTAGAGATGTATCTTACACAACGATATTTCTGGAACTAGCTTGATAGTGTTAATGCTAAATGACATCCGAAAATTTCTCTATAGGCTATGGCAAGCAATCTTTCAAACTTCCACGCCATGAAAGCAGTGAGGGTTAACTTTATTCCCCTGCAATCAGGGTATCAAGTTTGTCTGGCTTGTAATTGAAAAGACCGAGCAGCTTCTTACTCGACCTAGTGGTAATAAGTCAAGGCAATTTGCATCTCAATTCTTCCAAGTGCCCTCCATATCAATATGTCTCAAGGAAACAAATATACCGATCCATGAAAAGAAGAGAACACTTGTTCAACAATGTGCGAGGGATAAGAATATACTACCCTGGATGCCAAAATCCATGCTCCAAGTTTCGTCATATCTCAGTAAGAACGAGATAACATAACGATTAGATAATTGAAGCAGTGCATGCTTCTTGATCCCTCTCTTTCAACAATATTGTCACTTATAGTGTAGTCTGATGACCTGTGATCGTTGAATACGGTGTGCTAAAAAAAAACCCCCATTTTAACTGAATGACGGGATATAACTGGCAACAAATCCCAAATGTCACCACTCTGCTTTTACACGCTTATGTCCTTAGCCTCGTATTAGTCGATTTATACAATAAGAGTCTCGATATACATATATACAGTGATATGCACCCCTGGAGCTTGGGGATATACCATGTAATCCACGTCAATGAGCTGCAGATCAAGTAATTGATCGCCGCTCAACTATGATCTCGACGTCATATTGGACAGACTGACTTCACAGATAAGAACTAACTAGGTGTGGCGTATGCGTGAAATGCGCCGCACAACAACTGCTGTTCCCCCATACTTCTGAATCGTCTCGGCAGGGATTCCGTAATACCTGTAATAGAGAATTGCCAAACCTGGCCAGGGTCTCCGCACTCTGGACCGTCAACGAACGCGATCTATACCAAAAGCACGTTCCGTTGTCACCCAACCAACAAATGGCCTGTGCCAAATCACCTGAGAGTGTCGTAGGAATACATAATGAACCCCTGTGGACGTTATATGCAGAAGCATTTCATTTCAAAGGCGGAAATGAAGGTGGCTGAGATGGCTTTTTGGGGCATTGCTTGGAAATGACACAGATCTACCGGAAGGCACTCCGAGTGGTGCAGATATCACTCCTTCGTACCGGCTTTTGTTTTGTTTTGCGTTTCGAAGATACTGTGCAATGAGTTGGCTGTGAGGCATGAACGGATGATACTGTCGTTGGGAACAAATACACCCCCATTTCCGGACTGGTATGGATGACAAAAGGATCCTAAACTTCGATTACTGCGAGTTTCTTACGTAATTATTGTGTTCCGTCTCGACAAAGGGCTGAGCATAAGAATTTATGTGCCATGATTATTTGTTCCTCTGCAAAGACGAGTCTCCGGCTGCAGTGCCACCGTCCGGCTCCTGAACCAGATGGGAAAGTAAGGGTCTCGATTGGATCGATAGTAAACTGGAGTGAGCCATGCATGTATGCGTGAGCTGGTGATAGCCAGGGTTGCTCTTGGCCGTCACTGCCACTTCCACTGCCACTTCCGCCACCAACAATAACAAGAGAACGACCTCCAGATTGAGAGCAAGTATGTGGTGACGTAGCACCTGAGCATCCTCTGTATCGTGGTAGGTTTTGGCTTTGTGCTCCCGAGGTTCTCAGTAATTGTACGGAGTCGAGAGGCACAGAAAGGATAAGCACATAACTAAGCACTATCGATGTAGGTGCTCCATGCCCCCCAAACAAATGATGTGCAAAACAATGGACCCCTGGCGCCAGGATCAGCCTGATTGGGAATGGCTGTGTGTAAGTGGGCAAGGGTTGCCAATGCTTGAAAGGATAGAACCAACACAACGATTGACATGACAGCGGTGCTAATGTCACACTGCAGTGTGGCTGTGATAATATGTTGGGCGGTGGAGCTCACGACGTCAAATGGAAGAGTGAAAAGAAGTCGTATAAAGAGTCGCGGCATCTACAGATTATTTCCAATATCCGTTTCCAACAAGATAACAACCGTTGAATCCCACAACCCCCCCAAACACTGAGACTACCTGACATCATCTATAATATAGAGCTGAAAAAAAAAGCCTTTCACAAGCACTTCTTTCGCAATGGGTCTTTCAAAATATTTCGGAGGCGGGAATAAATCATCGTCATCCCACAGAACCGTATGCATCTCGCGTTCAACACAAAACCCTGCTCTCATGGTGGCACAATGGGAAGACGCCCTCGACGGCAAACCGCCTTTATATTCTATTCTCCCTCACGGCCTGACACAAAACATGTTTGTCGTCTGGGAGGGCCAGCCCGACCCTAATCATCAAACTGCCCCAATCGGCTCTTTGGTCTGCGCTTCAACCATGAGCGCCAACGACATCAACCTGCGCGGCCACCAGATGAACATCAAGATGCACAAATTAACCGGCAACTTTGAAGTCAACAACACCCCAATGGGCCAGCTGAGCTGGAAGCTGAACCAGATGTCCGGAGGAATCTCCATCAGATTACAGGACAGCTCGGGCAACAAGCTGGCCAAAACCAAGGGCAAAGCAGCAGGCACGGGGGACCAGATTATCGAGTTCGAAGTCAACCCTGATCAGGCTTTGCTCGAAATCGCCATTATATCGGGATACATGGCAAGGGCTTTGCAAGCTAGGTCAATCGGTCACATGGTGGAGGCTGTCGGGGCTTCAGCTGGTATCTCGGCCATTGCCACCACTGCCTAAACTTGAATAAAGCGTACTGTTTTGGATTTTTAGTGTAACATAGACGTTAACAAGGATGGACTCTGGGATTTTTTTTTGGCTTTTTTTTTGGCGGATGTACAAATATATGATATCCTAGGTTCTTCTTTTGATGCTTTCTTCTGCTGTTTACCTCTGTGTTCTTTGTTTTGTTACTTACTACGAGATGCGCCTGTGACATACAGCCAAGGCAGCCCTGTTATTATGGCCAGAATAAAAAGAATGGTCATACAATATGGGACCTTTACAGTGAGATTTATCCTTAGACTTCCGGCGGCCCGGGCCTTTGTCCTCTACTGTCCGCCCGTTCTCGGTCCCCTCCTATCGGCCCCACTAACTCAGGAAAATTTAAGCACGTCAACAAAAGCAAAACTCCAGCCCAAGGTCCCTTTCGGCTTCATTTCCGCACCGACTTTTGCGCCTTCATAAACCAACTACCACTCTGTCTAACTAATAACAAAATATCGTCGGTCTGGTGGTCTAGCGGTATGATTCTCGCTTAGGGAAAACCCCAAGTTGTTATGCGAGAGGTCCCGGGTTCAATCCCCGGCCAGACCCTTTTTACCTCGATCACCGGTCACATTGCTGGAGTTTGTGTAATATTTTTGCCTATTGCATCTCTTTTTTATGTCCTGAGACTGGATATTATAATAAGGAATAAGTGTTTTTCTCTTTCGGGCCCCAAATTGATGTAATGGAAGGACTTGGCTGTTTGGTTGGCTTAGCTAACTAACATAAGACCAATTCTCTTATGAGCTGAATGGAATCATTTGTTTCGCTCAATAGAATATTTTAAATCATCCCCATTTTACAAGTGGATAACCTATGTATGCAATCCCCTAGAAAATCTTCAACATGACACGGCGCCATGTTGGCAGGCCCTTGATGTACTCTTGATGTGCCCGGATTTCATCCCAATCCAACTCACGGCGGCCGGTATCGACATCAATCTGTTCTACCTTTAACCATCCCGTTCGTTTCCATAGATAACCACAGATCCAGAAAAACAAGATGATTGGAAAGGCAAGATACGCTTTAAAGAAGCCTTCTGCATCATTAACACCTGATATTCCTGGCGGCGCAATAGCTGTGAAGAACTGAGGCGAGATATTAGCACAAACTCCTAGTCACGATCGAGGATTAGCTCCACTTACTTGAGCAATGAGGCAAATAACACATAATGCTAGACCGATCCATGATCCAGTTACGCCAAGGACAGCCTTGAACGGTATCTCATCCAAGGAATGCCCTTGGAATGCCCACGCTTTGCGAAAGCGAATATGGGCCAGGCAAATGCAACCCCATGTGAAGAGAATTGCAAGACCCGACAAAGCCTGAAGCCAGTCGAAAACCTGGGGGCCTGAACCATTGACATTGACATACGCAAGAGGTCCCATGAGGAGAAAGGCGATGGTCGCTGGCAATGGCCTACCAGAGCGATCAATGTAGGTGAAGATCTTGGGGGCGTAGCCTTGTTGAGCGAGGGCAGTAAGTGTACGTGACCCTCCGTAAACGCTAGAAACGCCAATTGAAAGAACCGAAATCAGGATGACTACATTCATGAAGTGATCGAAGCCGTGGAGGCCTGCATAGTTCCCGATCAGAACAAATGGCGACGCTTTAACGTCAGTAAAAGACGAGCTGGAGAGGAGCCTTGGATCGTCTGAAGGAATCAACAACCCCACAAAGAACAACCCCAGAATGTAGAAGATGGTGATTCTCCAGAATATTTGTCTAATGGCACTGGGGAGCGACTTGAGCGGATTCCGACTTTCAGCCGCAGCGAAGCCAACCAATTCGGTTCCATTAAAGGAGAATGCAGCAGTCACAAAGACTGAGCAGAATCCTCTAAACCCGTTGCGAAAGGCCCCTGGATTGTACCAATATCTGGCACCCCAATATTCATTGTATCTTCCGCTCGATGGTCCGCCGCCGAGAACGAGCACGAAACAAATAATCATAAAGACAATTGCGGCAGACAGCTTGATGAGCGAAGACCAAAATTCCTCTTCGGCGTAGCCAATGCTCCCAAAGACGTTGATGATGGCGATGACAACGAGGAAGAGGGTGATCCAGGCAGCGACGGTGATTTCGGTGTTCCAGTACTGAATCACCAGCGAACACACTGTCAATTCGAGTGGCAGCACAACAGCCCACGAGAAGGCGTAGTTCCACCCAACTGCAAAGCCGAATGACGGGTCAATGAACCGGGTTGCGTAAGTGTAGAAGCCGCCGGAGACGGGAAACATGATGGCAAGTTCACCGAGCGCAAAAGCTAATGGTGATTATGTATTTATTAGCATGTGAGGTAAAGCAAACAAAAAAGAAGAAGACATGCGGGGGCATTTCGTATGTATCTGACATACCAACATTAAATACCATGAAGCCAACTATGGAGAAGCATAGAAAGAGGGATGCAGGTCCCTAGAGATTGGTTAACGTTATGGTCTGAAAAAAATGACGGATATCCATGAGACAAGACGCCAACTTACACCTTTACTCAATGCGCCGCCGGAACCGACAAAGAATCCCGCACCAATCGCACCTCCAATGGCAATCATCTGCAAGTGTCGACTCTTCATGGACCGGTCAAGTTCCACAATGCCCAATCCATAGTGCCGTTTCTGAAAAGACTTCAAGCTGAGTCCAGCCCTCGTCCAAAAGTCCTCTTCGTCGAAAATGTTGACATAGGCTGCGTTGGAGCCAGGTGCAGTAGTGACGGTGCCTGGAACGACGTTTGTTTCCTTTGAGGAGGCGCCTTTCCCTTCGGCCATTGCCGGTGGCGCCTCGCCGGAATTGGTCCGGTCGGACATTTTTAAGGCGTATAATAATAATACTCCGTAGCGTATGCTTGTTTTGAGGTCCTATAGGATCTTCCTCCTCGACCAGATTCGCCCAGCTCTGTGGTATACTGGAGCTTTGTCACAACAAATCATTGGAACTCAACTACAGAAGAAATCGTCGAGGACCATGCCCATTATCAAGTAAATCACTGGGGAGCTCAATGCCTGGGAATCAACTACAGTAGCAACGCCCGACGTCTGTGAGTCAGAACCTGGTTTCCGCCTGTGCTTGGCTTCAACCCGCCTCGAAGCTTGGATCTCCATGGGGAACAATGCCCAAGTTTGTACAAGCCGCATGGAGCTATAGATTAAAGGGATCCATCCATACGCCCATTTTGATCCGGACGACAAGGAAGATTCTGATGTGAGATGTTCCCGCCCCGAGTGCCGAGCGGCTAAGATGACGATGCTCCATAACGGCCCCATTCTAGCAAGTGGTTGAAAGTTTAATATCGCAAGTGCTTGGACGCTCGTGTCGTGTTGAGATGGCACAGGAGAAGAAGAAAAAACGCCACTACTCTATAGATTCAGTCACTAAGAATCTTTCAGTGGCGGAAGAAGAGCAATGAAACAAGGCAGAATACTTGGCATGGTGCTCTAGAAAGCTTCGAGCATGTTGATGGACTCGGAAAGCGGCGATGATCATCCCCACTTACATGGGATGGTTGTGTTCTGCAGTGGAAATGCCTTCAATAAAACCCTGCAAACAAAACGTAATCAAATCACAACGCCCGTTAAAAAGGTGAAAAGTTGCAGAATTTTACCTAGGTTTTAGAATCTATTACTCTTTCCTAGTCTCGCTTAATGTGGTTACACGCCACCATGAAACTTGCCCAACCATCTCTCCAATCATGTGAGAGCACATCCCTCTAGAAAGGCACACCGAGTCATGTTTTTGCAGAAGCATGCCTTTGTGATTCGAGAGTATTGTGATAGATTTGGTAATAGAATGTTTCTGTGTCGAGTTGTCAAAATAAGGGCGGAATAATAGTCCACTTCCCCGAGTTTCTCCAGACTTGCCCAGCAACGTAGTGGCGGAATATAGACAATGCAAAATAAATCACGTACAGCAGTGGTCCCTACATTAATAACAATTATGGATGTCTGATTTGTCAAGAATGTTGCTATATCTATTACTGCCAAGTCTGCTAGTTGCGAGTGCAGAGCAAGGTTTAAGATTACCTGCCTGCGACTGCTATACACGAACTATGAACCTACCAATGGGTGAATTGACTGTCCGAAAAATGAGGTCTCAAGACAAAACAGGGAGTTATTTGACTTGATGTCTTCAAGTTCGAATCAGACGAGTCTGGATCGTCTCTCAGATCCTAAATGAATGGAACTTAAAACTAATACAAAGAGCATCAGAGCTTCTCTGTACCGCCAGTACCATGAATTACACATTTAGACTCTAATAAGGAGTAGTCGCAAGGCTTGAATCAAGGGATATTTGATCTTTCAAGTAAAAGCCCTAGGACTGTTCGCTTCGTGACCTCGTGAATGACTCGGTTGCCAAGCCGTGGGCGACTTGGCATCAATAATCCTTGACGTGAGTGTTACACTAAGACAGGCTTTATCTTAGAGTTAAAAATCCGGAAACTCTGACTAATTAATTCATTGTAACGAGTAGTATCGTATGATGTGGCAACATCGTGCAATGCTTGGGCTGGGGCGCAGCTGTTGAGATCTAATGCAAGATTGAAGTTAGGGGAACCTGGATAAACTAGATGGGGCAAGTGAACCTACGATCACTAAGTAAATGTAAGGCCTTGATTCTTGTGCAATGTAGAACTAAAAACCAAGGATTTAATTCGCAGGACCCCGAGTGCGATGCTACTTATTATAAGGAGAATCATCGGGCCTAGACAACATAGTTATACTAACTAATATCTCGACTGGTAAATCCTATCTATACATGATAACTCCGTATCGTAACACTCTTATCCTACCTAGTTTTCAAGTCATTAGACATTTTATTCCGCAATATTACGCCGTTGCCTCCTAAGGGAACAAAATGGCATGCCGACTTATTGATGCTCGGCCGACCCCAGTTTGCGTAGCTGCGTCCTCTACAATTATACCGGCTGATAAAATGAGGAATATAACGTGTTTACTTAGCGGCCTCCCTGAAGTAGATCATGCCTCTACCAAATAATACATGCCTAGTTACTTTACTGCAGATTCAAAGAGTTGTTTCCTTCAAGTTAGAGCAATCCATTTTCAAGCCCTTACAAAATGCCACCAGCCGGTTTGAAGGTAAACTAGACCTTGTGAAAGCGTGTGCTGCATATGAAAGCGATATATGGCGTTCTTGCTGCAGTTGGAGATCAATATCTCTATAGAAGCAACTTTCCTAACCTCTCAGCAGATACAACATTTTAGCAAATACTTTAGCCCTGTAACAGAAACAGAACAGAGGAAATCTCCTCTTATTATCTAGCTGTTCCGATAAGCTCTAACATTTCTCATTTGGAATCCTCATCCACGCAGTAGCGCAGGCAGCGCGAGAAAACTGTGTTCCAATATTAGTCCATTTGTACCATTGCTAAGACGAAGTACTAGTGAAGTATGCATGTGCCTGCTGTTTGATTCCATCATGGCAGATATATTGCACCCATTTCTAAAGAGCAAAAATATAGCCACCACCAAGAAGCTGGTTGACTTGGTGAGAATGATAACTACAGTCAAGGAACCGCCGTAATTCATTTGTTTTTATTCGGGTGTAGATTTGTTTTCACTGGCATTTGAAAAATATATATGGACATACGGTCTTTGAAGTATTGTTTGGATCACACGAGGCAAGTAGCCATGATATATTCGTACCTTTTTGCCTTACCGTATATAGTTGATACTCGTCTTATAGATTTAGAGCGAAGAGCTGCATCCGCTCGACGTTATAATGGTAAGTTGAAGTATGCATAAGAGATGTTTCTCATCTTATGTTATATATATATATATATATATATAGCAGCTTGGATATCACAGCCTAGATAACAAGACTTTTTCATGTCCACCCTCCATCAACCCTCATGCTCTGATTCGTGACCCCCGAGCTATCATCCGCAATCAACCACATCGCCAACCTCGCCACCTCCACCGGCTCAATCAACCTCTTAACAGCCTGGTTCTTCAACACAAACGCCTCATACTCCGGCGTCAGCACCTGCGTCCTCTCCCTCTCTGTCGCAATCGACCCCGGCATAATACTATTCACCCTCACTCCCTTAGGACCAAACTCATGCGCCAGCGTCCTCGTCAGCCCGACCACAGCGGCCTTGCTAGTCGTGTAGGGCGCCAGCCCCGTAGCCGAGACGGCCCAGTTAATGCTCCCCATGTTGACTACCGAGGCGTGGCCCGCCGCGTTGAGGAGGCCAGGCAGGAGAGCCTGCGTGAGGAAGAAGTGGTGCCGTAAGTTGACGGCTAGGCTTTCGTCCCACCACTCTGTCGTGATATCCACGGTGGGCTTCCGCATGCCCCTTGCGGCACTATTGATTAGGCCGTCGATTCGGGGGTTTTCCTCTAGGATCTTAGCTGCGGTAGGCTTGAGCTCCTCGTCAATCTTAATGACGTCGCAGTGGTGGTAGACCGGCGGGTGCTTAGCCCCCAAATCTGTGACCTTTTGGACGAGAGCCCGAGCAAGATCATCCTCTACATCGAGAAATATGACTGCCGAACCTTGTAGGGAGAATTGCTCAACCATGGCAGCTCCAATGCCTTGAGCACCGCCCGTGAGGACGATCACCCGGTCTGTAAGGCTGGGATACTTTGCGAAGTTTTGCTTCCCTTCCGCCATTGCAATTTCTTTTTCAAAGCCTTCTATTTATAAGTCAAACGTTCTTAACTCATTCGAGCTCTAGTCTTTGTTTTCATAAACATGAATAAAAAGAGAGCGCCATAGCCCATCTTATAAAAGTCGAAAGATCGTATAACGTATCTACAGCGGGGTTCAGAATGGCTTACCCCGCCTTGCAATGCGATTCATAGCATTTATCCATCTCACGAAACCATGGCTTGTTGCAACGTTACGGAGACTCCAAAAGAGGCGATCTACGGTAGCTCGCGAAGTCATCGTTTCTATTCACCGATTAGCTCCGAGCTACCTGTATGCTATCAATTCAAGGTTATCATGTTGTTTGTGCACAAATGATGGCACCGATACCGCTGACTATCTCATAAGATCAACTGACCACAATGACATCGCCATACTCGAGCTTTGACGTTATTATTTTTTTGGTCTTCATCCCTTGGCTGTAATTCTCTTTTCTCATTGAATTTTCCTTTCCGATTCAGTTACTAGATCTCGTCTATTTGCTTCCCAACAAGACCCAATCATCTCGTTTGCCCAGGACGTCCCTTCTTCTGTGAACTGTGCCCACTACTCCTCCCGCCTTTGTTCGTCTCTTTCCCTGCTCCCACGTTGTGTGCTGTCTTCTCATCACCCATAGGCTTATTAATCCCCTGATTCGCACCGCTGGCATCCAATGGGTTTGACTCGTTGCCTGCTCCAGCCGTGTCGAGTTGCGACTCTGGGGAGGTCTTTTTTGGGTTATATGCCGCGTCGTTCTGGGCTGCAACGTCTTCGTCACTTCCTGATTTTGTATTTTCGTTGCTTACGGGCTTGAGAGTCTCTCTATCTTGGGACTTTTTGTAGGGGATTTGGAGTTTGGTGCTGTGATGGTATGGTCGATGGACAGATACTGTCTGTCGAGAAGCGGATAGGGCGAGTCTTCGCATTGTCGACGACATTCTCTGAAATTAGGGTTTGGCTTATTACAAGTATAGTTTTCAGAACAAATTTAATTCCAATGAAGAAGAGATTTAATATGTGCCTGTATTCTAGAGAAAACAGTAGCTAATAGAATTCTATGACACTCAACGCCTGAGGTCATGGTGACGATCAGACTGCCTCTGGATATTGACGTCATGCAATTCTCAGGTAGCTACCAATCCAGGGCTAGAAAGTCCTTGCTTTGAGTAGCGCCACCGAGCACACAATTCGGTATCTGTTAATTCAATTGATGAAATGTACAAGTAATTTTTCAATACGCCAGAACTACGCAGAAACTAGTGATCAATGTGAGTGATTCACGGTGGTAGTGCACAGACAGTCAGCAAGTAGGCGTTTTGAAAACATCCTGCAATAGTCTTGCGATCAGACGCAACCGCCTCGCGCGCCGCGTGAATTAGCAGCCAGTGAATTCCCTGGTTTGAATTCTGAAATTTTCCAGACGAATCTCCAAAGAACTTATGAATGACTCTCTTGCCGTTAATTAGCGCAGAGCATCGGGACCGTCTGACTCAAGTGACTGACATCCCGCCTCATTCTACAGAAACAAACAAATCTCGGTGGATCTCCTCAAACGAGCAGTGACCGAAGACTACGATCCCCAAATGGCGACCTCGAGTCATTTGTACCATCACATCTATGCTTACGTCTCAAACAGTGAACTATTTGTCGTCATGCGCACGAGCATGTCTTGTTCAGTCAAACTCTCGCTGGCTGCATAGCCAGTCATCTGCAGTCCTGTGAATCATCTAAGATGTAAGGATCCTTGCTTCCAAGCTTTTAAGTAGCATTGGCTGACACACTTTGCCTCATTGAAGTTGGTTAACCGTCACGCGAGGTCAAAGCCTCGGATATCAGTAACGCCAACCAGATATCTTGTAAAGCAAGCATTGAAAAGCAGACATCGCCAAACTAATGTTTGCTGTCTCTTTCCGGCCGGCGTAGTATTCATTGCGTGTTTTCCGAGTACCATTAGCGTCAATGAACAGACCTCAAAGGTGTCAATGCGCCTTTGTCAACTCATGTGGGGACAAGTTGGTTCTAATGACAGCACCGAGTTGGAAATTATGTTCTTTTTTCCCCTACGAACTTTCTCCCGGAATTTGTTCTTCGGGCACTGTAGATAAATTGGTCCTCCTTGGTGTCTACCATTTCTGTTGTCTACAAATTCGTTGCCCTCCCTATCATACCAAGAAATTATTGCCTCGCCAACAGTTAGTATTGTCAGCTTCTCGCAACTCACTTAGCTAGATCTCTCCCAGATTTTGAAACCGGATCTGAGTGTAATATGAGCTGGTAAAAGGGGACAGGTGCGCAGGCAGTGCCTAAATGCACCTGGCAATCATTGGGCAGGTTTAAATTGGGGGTTGGCCTCGGCTGTCAACAATTCGGTAGTATTGATATGGGCGATGCGGAGAGCATGCGAGAGTGTGACGAGGGATGGATTCCTGCTGAAGTAGAACGGAATCTGAAACCACGTTACGAATGCTTGGTGATCTTCCAATAAAGTCGAGGACCCTGCTTAGTTACATCATGACAGGCCTAAAATGGCGATTCTACTCCGTACACGAACACTTCAAACTAGATTGAGAAAGCTCACAGTTAGTCTGATATAAGCTAAAATATTGATACTATGTTGTTAGTGACAAAATTCAGTCTCCAATGACAGTGCTCCTCGTAGTTATCATTTGTTTGTTTAGTCCTATCAAGCCACCAACGATGGAGGACACAAATTAGCATCACGAACCTCTCAGTCGCATAAATCGTCAGGCGGGACCGCAATCATCATAACAAGCACTAGTGTCTTGCCTTTCAAATAGTGTAGAGCTTTCAGACACAGTCACACACTTGAGGTCGATAATTTGAGTTTCCTTTTCCGTGAAAGGACACATATGAAGTTACCAGTGTAGGCGTTGCCTGAGGCCACTAAATGCTAATAGCAATTATCGCTATAGTCGCAAGCCCGTGCGACGGGAGGCTTTGAGGTTTCTAGAGCAAGGCTCTCGTTTCCCCAATATATCTACCCAAGAAACTCCTTTTGGCAGAGTCGATCGAGGCTGAGAACAGGGTATGCGACGTACCGACGGCAACAGGCATCATGAAACGGACAGCTACCATGAGCGTGATTCGGTTTGTTGCTTATTTACTGACACCAAGCCGAATCGACTCTCAACTAATTCGTCGGGTTTGTGTCAAGATATATACAATTAGTAAAAGATGGCCAGGCGTTGTCTTTGCGTTGGACGCAGATTGCTCGTCAATTTGACATATTAAGTTGGGGTGGGGGCACGAAGGCGTAGGAAATGATGGCCAGTGCTCATAGCGGAAGCTCACTCATGCTAATGAGTCCATGCCGCAGCTTGCTGTTCAGCAGTCCACCATAGTCATGTCGTCGCATTACCGTGGAAGTGTGATTGGAGAAGGCCATAGACATAGCACAACCGCATATTTGAATAAGACAATCTTAAGAAGAAGAGAATCGAATGATATTTTGATTGTTTGATAGCCGCACCGTCACCGGCGAGGTAGCGGTTGGAGGCTTGTTGCAGGATATTTGCAGGGCTCTTCCAGGCGCAAACAAACGCCAGGGGGGTGGTCCCTTGGCTTAGCCTTGAGCCGGGCTTCGTTGTCCCGTGACGCTCCAGAGTTCAGATGGCACAAGCGTGGAACGGGGATCGGCGCGACACGTGGGCTAGCAGGGATTGGAAACAAACAGCCTCATGGGTTTCGGGAGGCTGAGGAAATTCGGTGTTGCGGTGGTGGTTTTACTCGTGCGCTGATGGATTGGAAGCCTCGTACAAGGTAGCACATGGTCGCCAGCATGACCTTGCATATATACATCAGCGGATATGGCCTCTTTCTGTTTTCTTCGAGATGGAAATGGAAGGCTGCGGACTAACTCCCTTTATCACCAATCCGTACAGATGTGGATGGTAGGCGGATGATTTTTTCTCTCTCTTTCTTTTCCGCAAAACGAAGCCATTGCTGATTGGCGCAGAAGCCAGTTGCTTGCCATCTCTTGGTGGACATCACCCAAGGAGAAATTTCGACGTGATATCAGTTGGCAGAACGCGGCTATACCACCTAGGGGATGATGCTGAATATGTGAGAAATCAGGATCAGAAGCTGAGAGTGCTGTATGGCATATTATACTATGGGATAGGGGGCAATGGTGAAGTTGGTGGACGAAAGTCAAGAGACGGGAGTCAAGAGATAAGGTTCATCTCTATATCGCCCACTGTGGCAGAGCAGGCAGGTACTTTGCATTGCTAGATCGCGTCCCTGCCTCGAACATAACGGTTGCTCCCCCTGCAACAGCCACTCCAGCGCTCTTTCCAGCCCGCAGGACGCCGCCTCTTTCCCAACAGCAATTAAGCGGGGTTGTCTGATTGGATTATTGCTATTGCCTTTCTAGGTATTTACGTGAAAGAGAGGCTTGTATGTAGCAATACCTGGTGAATGTATTCAATAAATGAGCAGGAAGTGTGCACTCCCAGGAACCTAGGTGCATAGTACCTAGCAAAAGGTGATCATCGCTGCGACCAGAAGTGAAGACATTTGCTCGTCACCACCAATCGGGCTGCCCTGTAAAGTTATCCGGAGTACTGGGCAGCAGGTAACTTCCAAGGTCCCTCCAGGTGAGATGCTCAATTGACGGCTGACTGAGAAAGAAGCAGACACCCTAGATGTTGGGCCTCCAAGCTCCATGTACATATGTCACGTTGGTTAGACCCTTTGCCAGCCTGTGCCCATCACCACCCACCGTCAATCACGCTGTGCAACAACGGCATTCCCACCCAGGTTGCTGGTTCGCTAATCCACCGGATCTCATCCACCAACTTCGCAGTGCCACAGCATCCCGCTAACTAAGCCCGCTATTCGCCCCTCCCTCGGACACCCGCGTGGTCATCGGGCGCCTCTTTTACCCAATGGTGGGGCACTACAGCATAGATTGTGAGATGCGAGGACAGGGCTGCTGCTTCATTAGGCCCCTATTGCCCTCTGGCAGTCATCGCATCGCGCCTTGCAAACGCGACCATGATGAGGCTTCGTTCTTCTCGTCAGAATCTAGTGATTTTTAGCGAATGAGAACCCCAAATATACATGTCAATATCAGGTATTCAGCAGTTCCTGTATCCATGAATCGTTAGTGCATGAGCCTATCCACTACTTAAGGTAACTTGCATGCCTTTTCCAGTTTGGCAACTCAGAGTCATTCAGTCAACAACCCCCTCAGTCATCTTGGCCACGCAGCCTACCGCTAGTTGATCCCGCCATGGCAATGAACTGAATACTTTAAGGCTACGGCCAACTCTCAGACTCCGCCGCCGGACACTCCGTACCATCAGCCCTCTTCAGAGTACCGCCATGGCCGCTGTCGCCACCGTCCTTCCTCTCCCCGCCTTGCAGATGAATCACCGCTAGGAATAATAATCGCGACATCCGAGGTAGCATTTGCGATTGAAATGATCCCATCTGGGACATGGCGACCGGCGAGACATCTTGAAGCCTTCAAAAGCCCCTCACACTTTTTCTCATCGGCGCACCGGCACTCGCGTCGTTCAGCATCGGAATCCCTCGTGTGTTTCGATGGGTTGGGCTTATGAGAGACAGAGACAGTGGATGGAGTGGGACATGAAGCAGGGAGTTGGGGCCATGGAACACAGCCAAGGAATATCAATACCGCCAGTTTAGCTTCCAGCGCCATTCCAGAACATCCGGCTGAGGCGAAAGAAGCAGCACGCGCAGCACTGGAAACGTGAGACGCGCAGTAGTTCGACGCCAATACCCCACCCATCCACTAGTTGAACACGGTGTTTCGACAGCCTATCTGCTAGAGGCTAAAGGGGGCGTCGAATCAAAGCACTGGAACTGTCGTCACGGGAAAAATAAGGTACGGGGTTCCTTGGAGACCTGACCGTGAGACTCCAGGTACCTGACTTGCTCAAGGGGTGAGCTGACATGACCAGGGACGAGATCCGTATGTTTCCTCATATGGGGATCCACGTCACAATTGCGGATGGAAACTTGCTAGGAGAGAACAAGCCAGAGGGGATGGATGATGGCTTGTCAGATCTGCTGCTTACTACCTAATACATGTACTCTGTGGTTGTGTCAACAATGCGAGATCGAGCTGAGCGGCAGGTGCCCAACCGCTGGAAACCGATATGCGGGCCACGCAGACTCGTTGATTGCCGAAAGGCAAACCGGCTCCGAGGCTGCCTTTGCGATACCCAAGTGCTGCCATCTTGACTTCATTTCCATCACCGCACACTGACAATACTGCCTTCCTATAGATGAACTGCCGGATCCATCTGCCTTTCTTGGTGGTGGGATATGTCGTCCTCAGGCTACGTCGTGGCGTACCACTAGGAGCGAACAGACAGAAAGAGAGGTGTGAGGGATGGTCGTTGCCTTCTATGAGTGTGAGCTAGAGAGCATGTCGACAACCATAATCAGTGTGCGCGCTTCACAACTATGGATCCTTGCGTCACGCCGTAGTCTAAACTGGCAATGTGCTAGTCCTATCGGACACAAGTGTCTCGATTGACCGTGTACGCTGTGTGGGGGATGGCATCGCGCAAAACGATACGCCAAGAGCAGAACCAAGAAGCCGTAATACCCAGACAAGACCTCCCTACAACTCTGTGACAAAATTACATCTTTGTGGCACGAGAGACCAGATCGACTACATATGCCGTGGACATTTATTAATACTCGTACGCCACTGTAAGAGACAGGTGCGATGCCTGCTAGGGGGCGTCGCCGTATGGTCCCTGAATCGGTATTGTGCACTATTTGTAGCATTTTGAGTTCTTGAGAACCCGGGGTGCTGCTATCATTTATTTGGTGACACAGTCACTTGGCAGGCCGGCAGCTAGACGGAACTCCTCACAAACGTACCTATGTATGTAGGTCATTCATTACCTGGGCGCTGATGAAGCCAGTCTCGAGTTGTCTCTGATAGTACCACGCAAAACTGTTTCTGTACTCCGCCACGTTTGGCCACGAACGCAATTGAGGCACAGTGTTCACGTAGAGATGAAGATACTAGAGATAGATGCCTTTGTTCACTATTCATCACTGGATGGTAGATAGCGCTCCTCCCCCCTCGGCCTCACGCTGGTTGTGGCCAGTATAGGGCCCCCTATCCTTGTCGCGCAGAAGCGTCCACCGTACTTTGCCATGCGGCGTCTGCGGGCAGGTTCTGAGGCTGTAGGTGGTAGGAATTAGCCCTGGAGGCTCTTTACCGCCACTGGGCTGCCCGTGCCTGCTGCACTTTGTAGGCAAATCTCCGCCGACCTGGAGCGCCCGCGCTGCCTCCGGGCTGGGGGTCCAGCGCCGTCCCCCCCAATTCTGCGCCTTCAGCACGGCTAACAGGTGCTCGTACCACGTTTGTGCCAGGCCAATGTACGTGTAGCCTACGGAGGTACGTACCTGGTAGGTAGCAGTTCCACCTCGTCTTGCATCTCTGCAGGTACTTTTAGTCCCGCGGCTTGAGGGATGGATCATCGTTTTGAGTCTGTTCCTCATCCTTGCTCTCAACGCCAGCCAGGCCTCTGACGCTGTCTCTTCCGACTTAGACTCGCTTTCTTCCTTCTTGCAGGCTATTTTTGCCCACCGCCTACATAGGTGAACGCCCCCCAGAATCTTTCTCTGGGTTATGAATTAAAAAAACTTTCGCCTCAACGCTAGCATCTCCCCACGGGCTCGACAAGTAACGATCCTCATAAAATAGAAAATTCGCCGACATCCCACTGTCTACTGCTATCTCCTGGCCCGCTGGCTTGTTTTTCTTCTCCCACGACTCAGTCACCCCCCCACCCGACACTCACTTCCTCGGCCACAAGGAGAACGAAGAGGGAGAAAATAAAGAGAGAGAGAGAGAGACAGACAGCAGACTTCAATCCCGTATACAGACAACACCAGCATGATCTTTTGTTACTGCTGACGATACCTTGTTTTCTTCCCAATCACAACCCCAGGCCATTATCATGGGCAACGGCCAGGGAAAGCCAGTCGATCTGTCTGGCGAGAGTACGTGGACCTGATAGCGAATGAGTGCATATCGCTTCCCTCCCTCTTTCATCCCCTCCTCCACCAAGTGCCGTGTATGGTGTGGTGTCGTCCGTTGAGAGCACATTTTCTTCAGTCTTTGCTCGCGGAAACCAAATACTGACGAATATCTCTACCATACAGCCAGCCTCAATCACTTCCGCCTTTTGCGAGTCGTCGGTCGCGGCGCTTTCGGTAAAGTGCGCATTGTCGAGCGCAAGGACACCAACCTCACATTTGCGCTGAAATACATTCGAAAAGATGAAGGTATGTCACCTCTAGCTGTGGCCAATTCTGGCACTACCCAATAGTTGCAGGATTCCAGAAGCCACTCCGCATTTCGCCCGGTAATTGGAACATTGGCTAACGAATCGTTGGAATTTTTTCAGTTGTCAAATCGGAAAGCGTGCGGAATATTATTCGCGAACGACGCATGCTCGAGCATGTCAACCACCCGTTTATCTGCAACTTGCGATACAGCTTCCAGGATATCGAATACATGTGTGAACCCCAGCCAAAAAAAAAAAAAAAAAAAAAAAAAAGATGGTATTTGCACCTGCTGACCTCATCGAACAGGTATCTCGTGGTCGATCTCATGAACGGCGGTGATCTTCGATTCCACATTTCCAGAAAGACCTTTACCGAGGAGGCAGTCCGATTTTGGATAGCTGAGCTGGGCTGTGCACTGCGGTATATTCACGGCCAAAATATCATCCACAGGGATGTGAAGCCCGATAACGTATTGCTCGATGCGGAGGGTCATGTGCACTTGACGGATTTCGTATGTGTTTGGTCTTCCATCTCGGTGTCTGAATGTTGATCTAACCAGGGATTAGAATGTTGCGTCAGATATTGTTCCTGGTCGAGTTATGACGAGCAAATCCGGTACTCTGGCTTATCTGGCCCCCGAGGTATACGCTGGAAAAGGCTACGATATCCGAGCAGATTGGTGGTCACTCGGTGTTGTGTTTTACGAATGCATCTACAACAAGGTTTGTTCCAATTGTCCATGATGGAACATGTGCATGGCTGGAAACCCATTTACTAATCCGACAACAGAGGCCGTTCGAAGGAAACAATGAAGCCACGCTCAATCAGCAGATCCAATTTTCCCAGCCCAGATATCCGGTTACGCAGCCTCCAGTATCATTAACCTGCCATTATTCCATTCGCGCCGCGTTGAACCCGAACCCCAATACTCGTCTCGGCTCCACCTGGGAAAGCTTCATCTATAACGACTTCTTCAAAACCATTGATTTCGAATTATTAGAACAAAAGCGCATCGAGCCTATCTTCGTCCCCTCATCTGAGAAGACCAATTTTGACGCGACGTACGACTTAGAGGAGCTGTTACTCGAGGAAGCCCCCTTGGAGGCCCGTGCAAGACGTCAAAAGCCCAGAGAGCGATTAAAAGAAGACGCATCTGACCAAGAAATTCGCGAAGATGAACTCTATAGAATGATCGACACGGACTTTCGGCCGTTTGACTACACTGTTGCTGCTTATAAGAAGTGAGTATTGGGTCCATGACATTGTTTGTCTACCTTTTAATTAACGATATACAGGATCACAGAAGCTCAAGCGATGGGAGAGGGTCCACAAGCTATCACAACTGATGAGGCTACACCAATGCCACCAACACGCGAGGCCCCTCGAGTGTACCAAGCGCCCCCCGTGGAGGCGACTCCCCGGGTGGAGGAACATAACGGTCGCTATGGGCGGCCAGCACATCAAAACTACCAAAGCCAATATGTTTCACGGCCGCCTCCTCCTAGCAAAAGAATCACTAGTCCGACTGGTGGTGTTCAAGTGACTCTAGACGGTGGAGGTAGTTGGTCTGAACTCGCACGCCAGGATGCGACTCTTCCCAGGGATGCTAACACCGTCCCCGATGGCAAGATTGAAGGCTCGAGCGGAGTATTCGGATTCTTGAAGAGCAAACGAGGCAGAAACAATAGCCCTAAGCCGAGAGAGCGAGGGGTTCTCGGTAAGGAAGGCGCACGAGTGGTTATTAGCTGATATCCCCACAATATTGGTTGGATGCAATGGTCACACCCAATGGTATACGAATGAAGCAAATAGATGTGATACCCACGAGGAAGATGATGATGCGATGCCGGTTATTGCGTTTCCTGATATTTTATGACTCGATGTCAACCATCTGGGCTTAGAGGCTACTGGCGTTACATGCGGGAGGAAGAGGATACTCCCACCTACGGAGTTGATGAGTCTTATAACTAATCGACAATTGAGCCACATGTTCACGAGGGGCTCTCCTCAGTATAACGATGCAAGGTATCCGACGCCTAGCAGGTCCTCCGATTGTCGATCATCTACAACGACTCCCAACTTAACTTGTACGATATGTTTTGCTGCCCGAGGAGGACAACTGTACGACCGAATCTCCCTAACCACCACCACCCCTCGGGAGGTCATTCTTTCAAATCTAGGCTTCTTTGGATACTAGTAGTGACCACTAGTTTCATACCCCTTGTTTGCTTTTTCTTTGACGGCGTTGGGCATAGTTTTCGAGGTGGTTTCTCGCCTCAGCTCTGCGGCGGGTTTAATGGGACATCGAGAGGACTGGGCTGCATCGTACCATTTTCATTACATACACACATGTCATGTCATCACAGCACATCATATCGCGCGGAGTATACATTTTTCTTCTTCTTATGGCCGCTTAATGGAATAGAGAGACTGGTAGAACTGGGGTTGATTTGTTATTTTTATTTTTTATTTTCTACAAAATCTTTTTGCAGCTAGCCCCTCTATAGTAGTAATAATCAATTGACGATACATGAAAACTAGACATTGGGATTCATTCACATAAGTTGCCTAATAATATTTGACGCCGCCGCAGATTAGATGTAGCAATCGTTAGTTAGGAACCAAAGAAGGTGTTGTTTTGATCTATTAAATCTTTCTACATGTGAAGAAGTGAGGGCGTTCTCGTCACAGGATTGGTCAAAGGATAAATTCGCTGCACACCACCTTGCTATCTCGACGGCCGCATCTTTCTGCCCCTGTGACCCCCGTGCGTAACGGGTAATTTGGGTAAGCAGCCAACAACGGACAGAGAGACAAGGCTCTTCTATTTGTAAAGGGGAGGCGCGGGAAGAAATTGCCTGTTTCTCCATTGTGTATCAGCATGAGAAGAAGAAAAGTACATGACAAAGCCACGTAGTATGAGGTAGCATGGTAAAGGTAAGGCAATAAAGACGAGACGTGATGTACTCCGTACAGTAGGTATAAACCACCTTAATATCCCCCCCCCCCCTTTTACTCTGCCCACCTACCTAACCTATCTAAAGTTGCCGAGGTACGCTACCTATACCAACTCGATAAATAGCCCGTTTCGCCAGAGTCGTAGCAAACAGCCTTGCATTTTGGTTCTTGTGTTTTTTGTTTTTTTTGTCGTTTTTTTCGGCCCTCCATCTCCTCCTTGAAACAAAGGTGGGAACTCAACTCATCCCAAAACAACTACATACATAACACATAAATTTCCCCTCATACGAATTAGGTATCCATGCCCGAGAGATAATGCAGTAGAATCTCTCGGCTCCTTTTTTTTATGGGGTAGATTCTGTTCTCGTGAACACCCGTTAAAGTGGCAAATTGTGGGTTTTTCTAGAAGATCCTTTTGTGATATTGCTTTGCATGTACGGAGTAGTTTGGTTTGGTTTAGTTTGGGGTGGGCCTTCATACAGGCGTCCCCAAGTAAATTTGCCACTTTGTTAGGGCCCTGTTTCTTTTTTTTTTTTTTTAAACATCCATGGATATCAAGTGGAGGATAAATTCAAAAAGGACCCCTAAATCAGGTGGCGAATAAACGATGGCGTGCCCCTTGAGATATGGTGTGATGCATAGTTTGTGGAGTCGATAGATATTCGGCAACGTCAGACATGTTATGAATGAGATGACGGCTCTTCATAATGGGAGATCTACAGCTACTACATACAACGAGAGCCAAAAATATATGTGTGTATTGGTAAATATGACGAAATCATAAGCACGGCTATTCAGATTCATCAATTTAAAGCACTAGTAGGAACAGTAGCAGCAGCAGTAGTAGTAGAGTAGCGTACAATTTTACTTCAATAGTCATCCTATCTCATCTCATCTCAACTCAAATATTTGTGTTCCATTTTTTGAACCTTTCATAAAGTACACGCCGACCACACAGCGCGCTCATGCTAAAACATGTCCTTTCATTCCTCTCTCTTCATTCTTCCGAAAGGCCTAGATAGGCAATTTTGATCATTTCATAATAAAAAATGAATTCTCAATTAAAAATTGATATTCGACAGAACCACAGCCGAAAAAAAAAGTCCTCGGCCTTGTTTCCAACATTAAAGTGCAAAATGTGGCTGAAGATGAGAAAACGAGGAGATTCTTGAAATAGAAATCTCCCGTTGCTGCCAGTCGCAGGTTTGATAGAAACGAGGTAGGTCTCATGTGTGTTTGTGTAAATATCATCATAAACTCCAAAACAACACAAAGCAAAAAACAAGAAACTTATTTATCACTATTCCATCCCAATGCATTAAATAGTTCCGGTATCGCCGTCTGCCATCAATCCTCTGTTGCTTTAAACAAAAACGCCATATACCATATACCCTCAAATGTGTTGGATCAAATGTGAGCCCATTCAACGTACAGTCTGTCATGCGCCTGTTTTGTATTGTCGCACAAAAAGTGCTATTTAAGGCATTGCCAGGGACTCTTCTGTAGGCTTATGTACAGCGATTCCCAGCTTATCAGCCATTCGGCCCGCCGACACATCTTTGCCCATATACTTTTTGAGAATGGTATCAAAATCTCTCTCGGCGACCACTGGCCCGCTTCCGGAGCATTTGGCCTTTTTAGTGAGCTCCGAACACAGGCCATCAAGGTCAAAATCACCGCTCTGTGCCTTAGGGCAGGCTTGTAGCTTCTCCCTATAAAGATTGCTTAGCATAGTATGTTTAGCTGAAGTCCCAGAGGATTTGTCGTACCAGAGCTGATTGCAGCCCATATTCTGCTGCGTCATTGTAGTGTCCTCCTCCGCCGAATTTTGTTTTGCGTCAATCTCATCAATAAGATTAGTCTTCTTTGGCAGATTCGGGCTTGGTGCCACGTTGTAAGGGGTGAAGAAATCGGCTTCAAGAGAATCATTGAACAAATCGTCAAACGTCGAGTTGGACAGAATATTTTCCTGTGGTTCTCGATACTCTCCAAACAACTGCGGGTCAAATTGACCACCATTCTGCTGTACCAGCCAGTCAAACCCGTTGTGGTTAAAGTCCAAGTTGCCAAGCTGTGAGAATGGCTGATCTGTAGTCGACATTGAAGGCTGTTCTTCACCAATTGTTGTCAGGGTGTCAACAGGCTTAAAGCCCAGCGGTGACTGGGTGAATGGTTCTGGAGAAGTTCCACAAGACGAGCTTGGGCCAGCATTGGAGTGAGACGAAGCGGATGGTGAGCTACCAGTGCCATTGACACTGTAGTTGGCGGAGTCGACACTGGCTCTTGAGCCAGAAGGAGTGGAGCTGCTCATTGATGGTGTGTACACGCCATTGAACTTGTCAAGGTCCTCTTTGAACTGCGCGTTCCGAGCAGCCTGCTGAGAAGGCTGAGAAGTCTGGTCGTTCTTCTGCGCGGCTGGCTTGGGAGATTGATTGCTCACAGGACTGATAGGCTGGGAGGTCGACCTTTGTGGCTTGTTGATCGGGGGACCGGGTAGTGATCCGCCGAACTTGGGAAACTCAAATTGGAAGCTAACATCGTTGATGTTGCTCACCGATGCGAATCCAAAAGGCTTTGCTTTAGCAGGGGGTGTAGGCTTGTTTGCCATGACAGTCATTCTCTGCTTGTAATGGTTGAGCTCAGCAGTGATACGCTCAACCTGGGCCCGAAGCAGGCCATTCTCATGATTGGCGGCTTCCGAGGCCTTTTCCAACTCTTCCACCTTGGTCTCAAGGTCTTTCAGGTGCTTCTCCTTTCGCTCGCGGAAAGCACGCTGAGCGGCACGGTTTTGAGCCTTGCGTTTCTATATCATATCACGGTTAGGAAACAGGCAATCAGGGAGAGCAAGGCTTCACAAAAGTAGCATACCGATGTAGGCTCGGAAGTAAGAGGCTTCCGGCCGGGTTTCTTGGGAACTTTGTCATTACCCTCACGTCGCTTGGAGTCGTTTCCAGGGCTAGTCTCATCATCCTCATCATCCGGGTGACTTCTCTTCTCCGGGGAATCATTCTCTGGGGTATCAGATTTGGAGCTGCTGGAACCATCTCCAGGAAGGTCGCCAATCATGTTGGCTTGAGCTGCATCACTGGCGAAGGAGAAATCAAAGCTCGAGTCGCCAAAGTCGTAATCATAATTGTCCAGAAATGGGCTTTCCTGGAAATTGGTATCCATTGCCTGGAGCGGCGACGTCTTGAATGATGTGGGAGACAAGGAAAGGCCAGGCTTTGCATTCGAAGACGGTTGTTTGTTCGCGTTCAGGGCCGTGAAGAGCAGATTCTGTTGTTGCGGGGTCAAGAGGAAGTTTGGTGGCAAAGACGAACCACTGCCGGTACCGGTAGAAGCCATTTCGAATGAATTGATGAGGCGAATCGGCTCGGGCTTAAGGGTATCAGGTTCCTTGAGAAATTTCCGCGACGGTAATACGGTCGCAAGGGAATCAGTAATTCGGCGGATGTGTTCAAATGCTGCCCGCTCGGTAACCGCGGGCGGCGGGGGGGGGTTGATTTGAAATGCAAAATCCACTAAACAGAGAGACGTTGTTCGGACAGTAAGTGAGAGACAGAGAGATGAAGTGCGAAGTTGTCTCGACGAAGAGGCGACCAAACAAACAAGAGAATTGGACGGATGCGTATGCTTGATTCCTTACAAAGCGCTGCGAGAGAAGGCAGGCAGTGGTTAAGCTGGCTGTCGCAGAAGGCGCAGAATGGTTGACGAGTGGATGATGTTTGCTGGTTGGATGGGAAGAAAGGCTGGGAGGGAGGCAAAATGCGTGGGCACCTGGTTCTCAGCGGGCCAGGGGGTGGGGCAATAGACTGGCTGAGCAAGTGGCAGTGAGTCTTTGTTTCCAGCGGGTGACGTGTGGTGAAGGAGGGAAGAATCGCTGCCTGAGTCACTGGGGGGGAAGAAATGGTTCTAGGTGCTTCCGTCCTCTGTGGCCGTGCCGGTCCTTAGGTCAGCGGCCGGTATAGGCACAGGGGGATGGACGGACAGCGGCTTTCTTTGATACTGGACACGGAGAGAGACGAAGGAAAATATCACAATGCTAGGATGACTGTGTACGGAGTACAATAGGTGGTACAGAGTGCGGCGTACAAAGTACAGAGGACAGCGGACAGAGAGGGAGAGGGAGGGAGGGAGGATGGATGCAGAGCAGTACGAGTACATAGAGTCAGTCAGTGAGTGGGTTTGTCTGCTGGTTGCAGCCACCTGCACCCTTAGTACCCGGTCTGGTACCTCCTGGACCGTCGGCGCCAGCGATGTGGAATCTTCCCGTCCATATTATATGGCATTTGTCAGCGGCCAGGACGGGCGGGGGAACGAACCATCCCATCCATCCAACCCAACCATCATAAGAGAGTCAAAACCCCTACCGAGAACTCGGCCGTCCAACCCCTTCTTCACCTCAGCCTTTTTTGCCATCTGCAGCCAATGATGACTCACACTAACGACGTCCGCCGCAGGCACTTGGCCGGCTATTGGCTCGATTTCGAGCGGACGGTATTCCGCAACGCCGCAAACCCCGGCCAGCCGCCACAACACTGTCCGTAGCGGTGTATCATCCGCTCGCCCTGGCCTGGTCTGGCCTGGTCTGGCCTCGTCTGGTGAGATAGTAATACTCTTGAAGAAAGCGTTTACCGTTTGAACACCTGGATGCCGCCAGTAGCACACTGTGCATCGGGGCACATACAGTGCTCATATATCTTGCCTATCTTGCCTACTACGACAAGGCCTGTGCCAGGGAGTACCTACTGTACCTACCTGCCTAGCTTAGGTACCTACCTAATGTAAGAAACCTTCTCCGCTCCTCATTGATTAATAAAAATCCAACAGCCAGCGGGATTTTTATTTTGCCCTGACATAAAACACTTCCAACTTCCTCACGCCGATTTTTTTTGGGTTTCTTCTTTTAGATTTAGATCTTCTTTCCTTTCTTTCCTTCTTTCTTTCTTTCTTCCCCCTCGGTCCATCTCTTGCCTTTACCCAGCATCGGATCGCCACGTCCCTCCGCCCCAACCGCTGCCAAGCACCTTTCACCCAGCTCCGACGGATCGACGGTCAGACGTTGATAAACAGCGCGCCTGCGCAATTGGACGCCCTGCTGTTGCACTAGTCACATTTCTGCACACTTATATGTACACAAGTACAAAGCATAAAAGACCGAGAGAGAAAAAAAACTACGCCCTGGCGCAATCCCTAACCTAGGTCGTCCTGCATATGTGCAAACGCCGGAAGTAAGACGGCTTACTCCGCTGCCGCTTCCGGAAAACAGACTTGGTCCATCCTATCACCGAAACCCCACCCCAAGGTAGTCTCGCTGGTTTCTGCATGCCCTCTTGCAGATCGGGGACCCTTACAGATATATTCTATAAGCCTTTATCAGGCACAAGAAAACCCCTGAATATCTGCAGTATCTATTTTGAGACGTTCAAATTGAACGACTAATTTCTTTTCAAACGTGTAGACTGGAGAACTGCGAACGGAGTTAAACCATGCTATATCCATCAGATGTCGCACTGGTTTCGGAATAGCTTGTTCGGTTACGAAAAAAAATTATCAAAACCGACCGGCGACTTCCGGGAGGTGGAGCTGCTGGATCAAACTCATGCTACGTGTGCTGTGTCGCCGTTCTCACATTTGATCTGCCTCCGTGATTGAAAGCGTACCATTTCTTGGAGAGAGAATACAACAAGTTCACAATGTGCTAGATCTGATAAAGCTTAAGCCTTTATTGGGCGACGCTCTAATATGACACCAAGCGATCTAATATCGTGATGGCGAAACCATTGAAGCTGTCCATTGGTATTTGATGTCGTCCCAACCCATCATGAACCAAATAGTATAGGCACTTCCGTGATGGCCTGGCAACATCGTAGAAATAAGACAAGTAGAGAGGCTCGTCTGGATGCTCGAACCGGGTGAATCTAGAATATGTTTCATTCACTACGCCAACGTACAGACACAATAATCATGACTTTGAGTGGATCTTCGATTCAAAATTTGAGTAAACTAATCTTTGCAAGATATTATTTCCATCCTCTATGACTCCTTGATTGCTTCAAACCGCCCTCAGAATTAATTTCCCATATTCGTCTAATTGTTCTGCGCAAGGTTCTTGTGGGCTTCAGCCTTGCCATTGTGGGCAGACTCGTTGAACTTGTCACCTAGAGCATCCTTCGCGGCAGTTACGCTAAAGAGAAATATTAGTATGCTGCCCTCAATATTGTGTAAGAAACAGAGGGAAACAACTTACCGAGTGGTGACATCGGCATTCTCGTTCTTGGCAATCTCCTTGTTGGTCTCTTTGCTGAGGCCGGCAGTGGCTCCCTGAACAGACTCGGCAACGTAGTTGAAGGCTTGCTTGGCGGACTCCATTGTGAAGATTTGAGTGATTGGATTTGAGACTCGTTTGTTTTTTTAGTTGTGTAGATGTAGAAGAAGATGATGATTGAATGATGAGTTGATGAAGACTTGACGGGAAGATCTTGGGGTTTTTATAGATAATCCTCAATCCCAAAGACCGAGTCCTTCATGATATCAATCCCGCATATGGGCAACACTTCCAAGATCTCCCAGTAGATTATCCACCTGCTTCCGATTACCGAGAGCTGGGGTTTGGATCCCGTTCCTTGCCTCTTGCAAGACAGCCTCTACAGCCAATAGGAACTATTAACGGCCACTACGTCATCAGACATGCCCCACCTAAAACGCCTAAAACAGGCAATACTTGGAATAAGGTTCTGCAGTCAAGCCGCAATGACGACACAGGGCCAAAAAGAGGTTAATCAAAATCGCACGCTCTTGGAAATTCCGTGAACAACAGACGGGATCGATTGAAAACGAAACCAAAAAGTCCCGATAGGTTTCGGCTTGCAAAGGGGTACGTGGACGGCATGCCTAGGAATTGTGCACTAGAGAAGAGCTGTGAATTGAACCAAGGTGTTTTAGGTCGAGAATCTCTTTGTTTACATGCACAATGACGAAATATTTCTTTCTGGCGCTGAAATGATACGCCTTTGGGTTTTGGAGCGACGAACGCTTTTGCCTTCACTGGTGGGAATTGTGTAGCGATATGTCTTCATCTACTACTCCCAAATCGATCCACTAAACATAACATGAAAGTGTACATAATATTTTTGAGTTTGGATAAATTACTACAAGCCCTTGATGAAGTAGGAGGCCAGTTCACCGTGACCGGTCATCTACCAGATTCTTTAATATGCCTATTGCGGACTTCCCCAGTCCCTTTCCCTTTCGCAAATGGCAGGACACAAGCAAAGTTTCTTCATCTTCGATCCTCACAAGCCAACACTGCCTGATAGATCGCGCCTTTGCAAGGTCTGCATCCGTATCTTGCACGGGAGGCAACCAATCGCATTAGGTGGCGTGAAGTCCAGGAACGGGTGTAAACTCGGCCTTTCATATGATAGATAGCCTCCCGCATGCAGGTTTGCTGTAAACAACAGGTTTTTGTTAGTAAAGTATCAGTTAAGCTTGGCTCTGCCCTGAAAATCATCCGATATTGTGGAGCTTTAGTCTTTAGGTTGGTATGAAGCCCTAATCATGCATGCTGCTACATTCATTTTGTCACAGCTGTGTCTTAGCAGCTTTATCTTGTTATTAAGATGTTGGCACACTTATGGCTACGCCACAATGAGATATGCCGTATTCCTCGGATAAGGAAAGAATTAGGTCGTGATGCCTCGGTAGAAAATGTTTCTGGGACTTGTTCGTTCACCGCATCCAAAAAGGGTAGTGTTACACTTGAACTCACGCAGTCAAGCGGACTATGTACCTTGCGTGGTGTTGGTATGAATCCCTCCTCTTATCTTCACCTATATCGTTTGCGCCAAATTGTAAAGCATGTGGTAGCGGGTCAGTTCTCATTATGTTTCCTCTCCTTAGCTTTCTAATCTCGTTACCCAAAATACAACTTATGAGTGCTTATAGGAATGGTTCTAATATCATAAATTGTCTGCACAAGTTGTGTGTGGTGTTTGGACAGCTTGGGTAACACAACTTTGCCAGCTACGTAATGTCGATCAATATTTTAAACAAAAATATATGAAACTAGAAGCTTCGGTTTATTTATCATTCTCACTTTGCTGAGCAGTAATAGTCTCGTAATTGACCTGGACTTTTTTGTCGAAATATCGTCGATACAGGGTAGCTTAATGAGTATATGCTTACAACACGCTGCTGATCACGTGCCGTACTGTATCCACCGCGCCCCGCTCTCACCCCTCTATCAGTAAAGGAGAGGAGGAGGAGCCATACACCTCGTGACCATGACCGTAGAGGCGTTCTCAGCTGTTGACCTCCATACAGCTCATCGGAAGAAGTCCTGGAGCTCCCTTCAGTGATTTAACTGGCTCAAGGGGGCCTTCTTTCTACTCTTATCGAGCGAATCTAAGACTCAATCATCATGGATCTGGCCTATGATCATATCCAGGAAGATGCTTATCTCAAGAACCCGGAGGAATCGGGAGAGGCTCCCAAGAAGGAAGATGCTCAATCTTCATTGAACAGCGACATCCAAGAAGCTTACAAGGCATTCTCTGCAAGCCCTTGGGGTGCCAAGCTTGGCGGATTCTTTGGAAATGTAGTGAAGCAGGTATGATACTATTGATAAGAAACAATTGACATAAGGACCCCAGCTCATCTTCATAGGGCGAGTCAGTCTACACTCAAGCTTCCAAGGAGCTTGCAGAGGTTAGAGAGGACACGACAAAGGGGTTTTCTAGTCTTCGAGAAACCATCGTCAACCGGACGCGATCTCTCTCCCTCACTACCATCATCCCTGAAGCTGCGAAAGACAACGACGACAACCAAACAACTCCAACGGACACAAGGGATCCTTCGGCCGGCGAAGGCTCGTCCTCCCAAGACGTTATTTCGAGATTGAAGACCGAGGCTGCAAAGCGACTGAAAGATCTCCAGCAAGCAGAGGATGCCGCAGACGAAGCTCTACTCAAATTCGGCAGTAATATTAGAGACTTTTTACGAGACGCCATTAGCATTGCGCCGCCCGACGAGTCTAATCAAAGTAACCAGGTCCTTTTCGAGAGCAAAGATGCTCAAGGAAAGCGGGTGATTCACAGCTCGAGGTTTGATGCTCAGCTGCACGTAATTCACACATCGACGGAGAGTTTCACAAAAGATCCGTCAGAAGCAGAGTATGAACAGTGGACCAACGAGTTTGATATCGATAAGAAAACTGGAGATATCAGTACCGACCTGGCGAAATACCCCGAGCTGCGATCAACCATGGAAAAGCTTGTGCCTGACCAAATACCCTACGCCGACTTCTGGAAGCGGTACTATTTCCTCCGTCACGGCATCCAAACTGCGGAATCCCGACGACGAGATCTTCTTAAAGGTAACTAGCCCCTGAGTGCCCTGACAGCCCGCTTTTTTTATTCAACTAATTACTGAAAATTCATGCTGACGCTTCGATAGCTGCCTCTACTGAGGATGAAGTGGCCTGGGATGATTCCGAGGAAGAAGCAGAGACTGACAAGTCCGAGAAGCCTAATACCAAGAAGACCGTTGCTAGCAAGGGCAAGAAGCCCGACTCCGTCGCCTCATCCACCACCATTCAGCCACCGGCAAAGGCCAAGAGCGTGAAGCCCGATGAACCCAGAAAGTCGAACGACGAGAAGTCTGAGGGAGACACTGATACCAGCTATGACGTTGTTGGCGCTGCATCAGGCAAGGCGAGCCAGGTGGCTAGTCAAGCCCCAAATAGCCCCAACGATCCCAAGAAGAAAGAGGAGAGTGACGACAGCGATGAGGACGAGGAGGAGGAGGACGATTCTGATGAAGATAGCGACGATGATGAGGATGATGATGATGAGAGTGACGAAGACTGGGAGTAACTGTGTCGTCTCGGAAATCGCATATATATGGGACTGTGTAGTACCTGGGCAGTTCGGCGTTTGGGTTTCTGTTGCCAGTTTGGCCGGTAGATGTCGCACGGGATTATGTATTTATTCTTCTTTGGGTATCATTTCGGAAACTTGCATCAACCTGCAACAGTCTGTCCAACTCTTGGATGCTGTAATATTTACCTCTTCTTTTTGGTGACGGTGATGAAGCCATCCTCATCAATCTCTGGAGCGGGTTTCTCTTTAGGGACGGCAACCAGGGGTGGTGCCTCATCCATGTTCACATCACCTCCGCCATCTTCATTATCATCGTCATCATCACTAGAGTCGCCAGACTCCCAGTCGGTATCCTGATCTTGATCCTCGGCCTTCTTAAACATTTGATCGACTTTGTGGCCATTTCGATTCGCGAATCGCTCACTAAGCTTGTTTACCTCGTCGAATTGACCAATGGCGCATTGAGCCCTCGCTTTTATAATCGTCCCGGCGACTTCAAGAGCAGAATCATCGTCGACATTCACCTCGAACTCATCCATCAACACTTGTAGCAACACGGTCTCGACATCCTCCATGTCTGGCTCCTCGGCTGCGCTGGGTTTTTTGGCAGACTGGTCCGGTTGCGCATCAGTGAATTCGGGGAACAGATCAACTACGGCACCAGCGAACCAGTCTCGTTTGTCTGAGGAGTCGGCTCCTCCCCAATTGTTTTGCACTGAGAGAGTGAGGGCTGGCCATAGGTGCAAAGCATAGGCTACTGCTTGCTCGAAGTTGGATTGGCGAGTAGCTGCGATATAACTCATTAATAAATAAAGTGCCTCTTGAGTGATCGAAAGGACCCATTATATATACCTGCGGGCGGCAGCTGTGTTTCTGTTGATGCCATGCTTGTAAAGATTTTTGTCGTGTTTTTAAATCTTTTTTTTTCTGTTCTTTTTGGCGGGGTTCGGAGGGGTTTGAAAAGGCATCCATCCAAACAAAATTTTTGGTGTTGCTGGTGTTATGTCTCACCCCGTTTTCCTCCAGATAACGGTGCACGGGCCATGTACAGGGTAACGGATGCGGCGACCAAGACCGCGTTCATTAAGGAGTACGTACCTCCTAGATCAAGCGCGGCCATGATAACATGACATCATGGGACCCCTGGGACTAATATCAGCCAGCCCAAACTCATTCGTTCTTTTGGCCATTGCTTCCCATCCTCATTAATTCATTTGTTTTGCAAGTTATTGTTTAATTGATTTGCAGCGCAAATGTCTGCGCTTTGCACAGAGCCGGAATCTCCATGAATAGACTTAATACCACGTCGGTCTCATTGGCCATAACTCCGACGGTGGTCTCCACCTTGTTCTCTCATGTATGTACATTTTCCGTATGCTCTTGTGCATTCTGGACAAGAGAACAATGGCGCTTCGTGTTGGGGGCTCACTGCTGATCGAGATTCTTACACCATAGTATATCAATAAGAAAACCCTCAAGGAACACCCGACATCGCATCTCTCGTATGACGAAGGACTACATCTGATTCGGTCGTTCCTCGAGTTTGCTTCGCACCACACGGTGGAAGAGCTCCAGGCCTTTACTGCACAATGGGTTCCACACCCACAATGGATCAAGGTGGCGGCCCAGACGATCCCGCAAGATCATCTCACGCACGCAGCTGAAGTCATCCAAGAGGAGTTGGGTGCCGATGGCATTCGAGAAATTGGTGGTCGGCAATGGTGGCAGTGGCGTCGACCAAAGTCGCCTTTGGAGGCCGAATGGATTGAGATGCGATCGGATGCCAACGAACGCAAGAAGAACAACGAGCCACTACGTCGAGTTATGCTGTATATTCACGGGGGGGCGTACTTCTTTGGAAGCGTTGATGAACATCGGTATCAGATGCAACGGCATGCGCGGAAGCTCAAAGCAAGAGTCTTTGCGCCGCAATATCGATTGGCACCCCAGTTTCCATTTCCGTGTGGCCTATACGACTGTTTGGCAGCGTACTTGTACCTGTTGACCATACAGGACCCTAGCACAATTGTCCTAGCTGGAGATTCAGCGGGTGGTGGCATGGTTATAGCATTGATGTGTTTGCTCAGGGACCACGGCATTCCCTTACCAGCTGGTGGTATTCTTATAAGCCCATGGGTGGACCTGACGCATTCATTCCCTAGCGTTGCTGGTGCTGCACCTCTGGATTACATCCCACAGTCGGGTTTCCATCATAAGCCGTCGCGAGCTTGGCCGCCGCCTAACGAGACTGATATGGCTGTACTCCGAGCAGAGGCCGAAAAATGCAAAAAGGGTGACAAAAAGAAAGCCCCTACGCCGGCACAGTTGGAGAAGAAACAGCAGAGCCCTGTTGGTGAAAAAGATGAATTAGAAGGGGACGCTCATATCACCAGTGGTGGAGTTCCTACTGAAACAGCAAAGTTTCTCACGGTGACAATCGATGGAAAATCGATAACCATGAAAGATCAGATACAGGTGAGTATTCACGAGGGATACAGAGGTTTTTTTTGTCTAACCTATCACAAGATGTACACGACAAATGCACTCTTATCACATCCTCTCGTCAGTCCTGTCATGCAGCCTACACTGGGCGGACTGCCACCGCTCTTAATAATGGTCGGAGGCGGTGAAATTCTGCGTGACGAGCAAATACATCTGGCTCACAAGTGTGCAAATCCGGCCAGGTATGCACCACGAGAGGAAGCCTTGACAGACCATGGCAGAAGACTGCTCAACAAGTATAAGCCTACCGATGTCCAGCTTCAAGTTTGGGATGATCTATGTCACGTCACCCCAACTCTTAGTTTTACTCGACCTGCAAAGTACATGTATAGGTCGATAGCTCAGTTTGGTGCCTGGGCGCTAGCTCGGGCTCAGCATAGGGGTATTGAGATCATGGATGACGACGAAATATCTGTCATCAGTAGTTCCGGGTCTGATACGGAGATTGGGCGAGAGACCCAAGAACAGAGTGGAGCCAAGCAACCAGAAATTCAAGTCCCTTCAGAAGAAATAGGAAGAGCTGGTGATCCTCTCCCGCCTTTCGAGAACCATATGATTCGACAGAGGGTTACGAAAAATGGTGGCATTGTGCCCCTTCCTCTCGAAGATGAACTCCCTGGATGCTGTGCAAGTCCCGGTGACATCGGCGTCATTAAGGAAGGCCCCGTTAGAAAGTGGCTTGAAACAAGAAAGCTCTGGGATAGCAAATTTGCAAGTTCAAAGGCTAAGGCGCATAAGAAGATTGTCAAGGAAATGATTGTTGGATATAAAGACTTCGGCCCAGACGAACATCCGCCACCAAGCGCACTGGTAGGGCGAATACCCGTGGATGCTGATCTCAGTGAGGCTAAAAAGAAGAAGAGCCTTGGTCTTGCCTTATGGTCACTTTGGGGGTCAAAACACGATGAAATGACTGTGGAACGGGAGCAGAAGGCTGACAAAGAGCCCGAAGTACAGGCCGTCAAGCCAAATCTCAATAATGGCGTCCAGTCGCAGTCCACTACTGAGAAGCGGGATCGTCCTTCGGTTCCGAGTCGCAGCCGGTCTCGTCGCAGAACAGTTCTTGATGAACATCAGACTGAGGGTCAAGGGATGGATGAGAATACGCCTGTTGCACAGCTGCTAGCCAGCCGCAGAGAGAAGGAAGCCACCCATGCTGACCTGCTTAGCCCTGATTATCTGCCTGAAACAGGTGTGGCTGGCAAACGGCCATTTCTTGATGGAATAGCCTTACCGTTTAGCCTTAAAAATGAAGCCGACACGGCGAGCATGCTCACCTTAAATTCCTCAGCGACACCACTTCCAGGCTCTCGGCCAATGAGTCCTGCACCCGGTTCAGGGCTTGTGAATTCTCTCAACGCAACAGAGGAGACGGAAGCCCAAACAACTGAAAATAGAGCGAATAACGAAGATGAGAGCTCTGAAAAGCAGCGCCCTGGAGTGGACACTTTGTCACAGCGGAGGAGGACTTGCCGCGAGCAAAGAATGAAGCAGGACAGAGTGGAGCTGTAGAGTAGAGACTGGGAAAGAGGCGGAACCATATACAAAGGAATTTACAGTGATATCCAGTGCAATAGTGAGAGGCACACTCGTTAATCTTTATTTTGTATTTTTATTTTGTAATTTTTATTTTGTATTTTTGTTTGATATTCTTTCCCCTGTATTGTCTACTAGATAGCGAAGCTCATACAAGCATCTACCTTTCAAATCCGCTTTCATCATACATGGCGGTGATGGTACAAATCATGGGTTTTATATACATCGCTGATAGAGAACCCAGACTCTATTTCAAACAAATCTTTCCTAGAACCAAGAGCTGTTACTGCTAATAAGGGTGGTATTGTGATAATCCTCCAGTCGTAAATTCGTGAGTCTTTTCTCCCCCGATTAATCAACGCCATTGTAGCGTTTCCACTGTTCGACGTAGAAATAAGGATCTTGAGGACCTTTAGTTAAGCCCTTGTAATCTCCTGGTTCGGCTCGAACTTCTCGGCTCACAAATGGCGTGAGCTGTTTCCATGATAGTTAGTTTCATACCACACCTGCCGTCCGATTTGATAGAGGTGACGTACCTTGAACCCGTTCAGATTTTGAGGCACGACATATGTGCGCACTTTATTCCATTCGACGATGTACCCACCATATTTCGTGTGACGACCCATTGACCCCGTTCGGTTACCCTTATAGAAACCGCGGCCGACATCCTTGGTTGTGAGCTTCAGGTGGCGATATCTGCCAACGGAGAGGGCTTGCGTAGGCCTCATGATGTGCGGACCGGTGGAGTGAAAGCTGACGAGGATGCTAGATCAATGCGGTGGGGGAACCGTCGAGGTATTAGAGGGAGACGTCGAGAGTAGAAACGACTGTGGTTGCTGTCGACTTGACGTAGTGATTGTCGCAAATTCGTGAATTTTCGAGTTTGGCTCTATCGGCTGCCGGCGTTCTTCCGACTCCGCGATTAGCTGTCGCATCAGCAATTCTGCCCCGCCATAACTGTGCCTGGGCAACACAAACGTTCATGGACGAACCTAGACTTATTATTGCGATCTCGAATGAACACACTGCGAAATGAATTCCATATGGATTACAGCCTAGTTTATGGTTTAACATAGAACAAGATTTGCGCCTTCGCCGAGAGAGCATGAAGCATAACTCACCTTGAAGTTGGTGGATCGCCGGCTAACAGCAACCACCTTTGTCTTCGACAGCTCGATCTTCACCATGGAGGGCTATCCTTCGGGAGGCTTAGAACACAATGTGCCTTTTATCGTAGCATCGGGATTCGACTGTGACCCGGCAGAGTTGCCCGACGACTTGAAAGAGAAGGCAATCTTGCTCAAGTCTGAGCTGCCAGCGCTGGAATCTAAGGAAGCGAACTTTCTGGAAGCATATTTCGACGAAGTGGACGAAATAGGGTCGTCGTGGACTCTGTTAACTAGCGGAGAGTCTTATAGGCTTCGTATCACAACTGTCGGCAGGGTAGGAATGCCCTGAGATTAGGATGGGTTACTTGAAGCAGCCAGTCTGACTCGAATGCAGTCGTTTCTTCTTCCAACCCGACGAGCGCCTTTGCCTGAAGCTGTCGAACCTCTAGCCTCCGCGCCGATACTCCACTCCCCATTTTCGCCTCTGAGCCCCTCCTCTCCTTTATACCCCGATGGTTTGATCGATGTGCGATGGGTCGAGAAGCAACAGGAGCTGGTACCCAGCGTTTTTGCTTGCTTCTATAGCTTGACGGGCGACCCGACGACTACGACGCTCAATGACAATCGACTGAAGACGGACATAAATGCGATAAAGGCAGCGCTGGCAAAGTCAGGGTATAAAACCAGATTGGCCGTGATTATACTTGGCGACCGCGAAAATGACTCTACTCAGTCCACCGATGACATTTCGGATCGCTTGGAGAGCATTCGAAGAGGAAGTGGACTGGATCCGAAGTCTATATTTTATATTCCGCCTCAAGCATCACCTGGAAGCTTGAAACAAGCAATGGATAGTATTCTCACTGCGCTTCACAACACTGCTATTGAGTATTACCGAGACCTTGGGAGGCACGTCAAGAAGAAACGTAATAGGGGCATCGTTCCACAACCAACGTTGCCTCCTACGTCGGGAACTTCGAAAACCCTCTCGCTGCCTGATTGGCACGTCCGCTATGACTTTAAGTTTGCGATATTGGCTGAATTCTGCCACGAGCTAGAGGCAGCTATTCGATCTCTTGAACAAGCGTACCAAACATTACTTGGCCAGGATGTTTTCGACATCATCCCTAGCTGGAGCCCTCGCTGGAACGAGGCACGGCTTCTGGCGGATATCATTACCATTCGATATCTTCGGGTGCAGCTCTGGATGGGATCGAGGAGCCTGGCTGTCAGAAGATGGCAGGAACATCGTGACCGTATCGCTGATGTGGTGGAACGACAGGGAAGGGGAACAAGCAACTATGGCTGGCAAGCTTGGGAGGCACGTTGGGCGATGGTGATGGCTGGTTTGATTGAAAGAGTTGAGATCCCTGACCTTTCTCCCTCGTCAATGACAATCTTCTTACAGCCTGAGAAAGCGGTCCTGGGTGAACGCTTGCAGCCGTGGGAATTGCTGCATCATACTGGCTACTGGTACCGGATCGCAGCGCGTCACCTAGCATCTCGGAGAAAATTGGCACACCTGATACCTGAGGAGGATCGAACACCACCGGACTCTTCGCCCGCTTCACAGGTTGCTAGCAAGATATACACGTATGATACTTATCTTTGTCCTCCGCCGCATAAGGAGTATCCTTTACGTGGAAAGGGGATCAACCACTCGCAGTTGATCGTCGACTGTTTACTAAATGCACGTTCTCAGTTTCAAGCCAGGAAGCAGCATCGTGTCGCTGCCGAAATATCTCTAGAATGCGCAAGAGAAATGGCGACAACGGAGTCCTGGAAGGAGGTCGTGGCAATGTTGCGCCCATTATGGGAAGACTCGTCATTTAGAGCTGATTTGTGGCTAGATATTTCAGAAGATATTCTTTGGTTGATGAGGCGAGCGGCAGTAGCAACTGACCGTGCAGATCTAGTCGTTGCAATCGACTGGGAATTGGTGGACAAACGTATGTGTTAATCATCGAGGGCAATAGGTAACCAGCATATATACTGACGCTCTCTATTGCAGGATTTACTCGACGACCAAAGTGGCATTACGACCTCAACAAATCTTTGGACGAGATGCAATCAGAATCTAAGCCATTGGTCAAAATATCGGATGAGATTGTGTCCTCATTTGTGTCAGCTAATTTCGTCTTCCGACACAAGGAGGGCAGTGCAGGCGAAACTTCTTTAGCGCAACTATCCTTAAAATCTAATGCTATGGAGGGTTCTGCACCGATCACATTGTCAAGCCTTCAGATTCAGTTCGAAGGAAGTCTAAAACCAATTATCATCGAGCACGACTCAGAAACTGGTTCGGATATTGCACCTAACACCGCCTTCTCCGTAGCCGCTGTGTCATTAATGGAAGAAGAAGGTTCAGATGATGATTCTGATGATAGCGAAGAGAGCGAGGACAGCGATGACGACGATAGTGAGAAAGAGAACGGAGATACTCAGGTAAAGGGCAAGGCTGAATTGACTCTACAGCCGGGACAGAGACGTGTACTTGAGATGAACATTCCTCTACGCGAATCGGGAGACGCGAGAGCATCATTTGTGGTGCTTTCATATCGGAGCGACTCGTTTGACCTGGATTATACCGCCAAGTTTCGCACAACAGACCAGCAAACGGGCTGGTTCATCTCAGGCTTGGCAAAACCACGTTTATTGAGATCGGATGGGAAAATGCTACACATAAAACCACGGCCTCCGAAGCTGAAAGTAACGCTATTAGATACGCTCGACCAGTACTACGCAAACGAACCAATTATCTTACGGCTCTCATTGCTAAACGAAGAAGCCGAGGCGGCGAATGTGAAATTAGATGTCAACGTTGTTGGTAAAGCAATTCCCCGCTTCCAGGTGAAAAGTGGCGAGCAAACAATAGACGCTGTGGCTGCCGAGGAGGAATCTCATATCACAGGTTTTAGTATTGGGCCTCTAAAAAGTTCCGCATCGTCGGAAGTATTCATTCATATCGATGCTGCCCCGGCCCCAGCGGTTTACGAGATTCGGGCTCGGGCATTGTATCACCTAGAGTCGGATACCGCAACGCCAATCGAGCAGGTGCTTTCTATTCAACTTAATGTGGTCAATGCTTTCGAGGCCAATTATGACCTAGTTCCACGACTCCATCCGGACCCCTGGCCCAGTTTGTTTGACTACGACGATCTACAAGATGATGGCGATAGCAACATCACTCAGGCTAGGGGACTGGCACAACAGTGGTCCCTCGTTTGTCATTATGCATCATTCGCCACTGAGGAGATAGATGTCATAGGAATGGACATGCAAGTCACATCGGTGACGGCGGCAGGACAGTGCAATGTGATGAAGAAGCCCGAGTTGACAGAAGGCGGAATTGTCGTAGAACCGAAAACGATGCGCGAAGCCCAGTTTGATCTGGTAGTGCAGAAGGCCAGCTTAGATGACAGACAACAAACGGCAATTGACCTTGCATTTCTGATCCAATGGCGGCGACACGCAGCAGCGGAGAAGAGCAACATCAATACCACAACAATGATTGTTGGTCAATACTTGGTGCTTGGGGCGGAGCCCAGAGTGCTAGCTTCAGTATTGCATAGTGCCCCAGACATGTCTGGACTGGTGCAGCTGGATATAACGATTGAAAATCCGTCAAATCACTTTTTGACATTTGGATTAACGATGGAACCCAGCGACGCATTTGCCTTTTCCGGGTCTAAACAAACGACGATGCATCTGCTGCCGCTATCAAGACGCACGAAAACCTATCGGCTGCTGCCTCTAGTTAGAGGCGTATATATACGTCCAGGACTGGTAGTTAGGGATAAGTACTTTCAAAAGGTGCTAAGAGTCATCCCGACTGAAGGAATGAAAATCGACAAGGACGGGCTGTTGGTTTGGGTGCCGCCGGCACCGGACTCAGATGAAGAGACGACGGAGGAGAGTAGTGAAGCAGAGTCCGAGTAGCGAAAGAAACGCGCATATTATATCAATACGATATATGGCATTGAAAATGTGGATATACTGCTACTTATATGCAAGGTCTCGTAGATGTATTGAGGTGGAAGAAATGTGATGAGGATCTTTGGAAAATCCCGAGACGGCGAGATTTGTATGCATGGCTGCGCAATACTAATTAACGATATTTAGTAGCCACCACGTGAAAGACAATCTATAGGAGTGTCTAGATTGTTACTATCACTGTGTATCATGGCCTAGTTTATGACTCTGGCTAGTCATTACCTAGATTATCCATCTTCTTAGTAGATAACCTAGACGTAGACAATTTATAGCGCGTCACCTACCCAGCAATCTGCGTCGTAGCCTTCCATCCAGTTCACGAATTCCCCTCCCGCAGTAGCCCAAGCCTTGACACCCCCCAACAAAACTAAACTCTCCATCTCATTATCACCGCATTCATCAATGTGGTCTCTAAACCAGCCAGCAGCTCGAGGGCCCCTACCTCGGGAGGATGCTATAGCACCACACGATTCAGTTACATGTTCTTACAGAAAGCAGCTGCGTTGGTGTTTATGACTTACAGCAGAACCATATAACTTTACGGAGCCCAGCTGCCTTGAACAAAGTGTATAGTGTGGGTATTGTCAGATATAAGCTCTGTGCGGGTAGATTGATAGATCCGCGTATTGTACCACCCTGTAATGGAGAATATTAAGTCAGCAATGCAAAAACTCCCAATCCAAATCCAACTTCACCATTATTGTACGCATTCACGGAGAACGAAAAAGGAAGATTATACCTCGTAGTCGGTACGACGGAGGTCAATGAGAATAAAATCTCTGACAGCAGCTCCATCACTGTCTTTCAGAATCTGCAATACAACCTCGTGGGTTATAGTCGCCTGATCCACGGTGCGAGGGGGCGGGTACGCAGCGTGCCAGGGAACCGCAGAAGGATCTTGAGAAGAAGCCATCGTGCAGAAGAAGCAGCACAAAAGCTGGTGCGCTGGTGAATTACGAGTATTTTATCGAAGTATTCTATAGGCTAGGGGCAGCACTACAGCTACTACACTCTTTAAAAGAGCCCAGTGGATTGTGTATGTGGATAGTTGGCTTCGGAGGTGTGTCATACCCTCGATGTGATTGGACGATTTGACCATCAAATTCAGTCGAGAGGTTGCTGGCATCGGCACTTGAGTCTGCCCGGATTTGTTGTAACGTTTGATTCAGCACAGATATGGCACTTCGTGGGTATGACTAATCTTGTAGGACACATGTTTCTTGGCGCTGAAGCCCTGACCTTGATCAATTATAATCATTGGCCTTTGAGACGAAGAGTTTTCCCATCATCACCTAGCCTTTCGGCATCGTGTCTCGATGATATAATGCCTGAGAGAGTTGATAGTTCGAGCGGTGCAAACGGCACTGATTGTCCCCTCGGCAACCTAGACTTTGGAGAACTAATTGAAGCACGTCATGGTTTTATTTCGGAATTATCGTGTATGCATCTCGAAAGTCGATAGTCGATACCTTTATCGCGGGAGACGGCATTCTCTACTTATATCGATCTTGCTCAACGCCCTACTACCAGTGGAGGATCAGGACGAACAACAACAGCTGCACCTAGAATCGCCGTGATTGAATAGATTCTCCTCTGCGAACAAATAGAACAAATAGAAGAGGGGCGGGGAACAAGGCAGACCTGCATACCCGTGCCCGGCAAATCACAGCCCACATGAAGGGCCGATGCGATGCCATAGCGGGGCTTATAAATGTGACGACGATGGAGTCTTTCCCCCCTCCCAGGGGGTCCCTCTTCTTCTTCCCCGCCCTCCAAGAACCCCCCCAACGTTGGCCACTAACACAAAGAACCCGGACGACGCTTCATTGGACCAACACCCTTTCACGGTTTCCAAGTTAGCCCAAACACAACAGACTATTTGTTATTATGGAGGCGTTTACAAGCCATGGCGCTCAACTCATGCCACTGTCCTGCTATGCGTGCCGGTCCCGCAAACTGAAATGTGACCGTCTCAAACCCGTGTGCAACCGATGCGCCTCCTCGGTAGAGACGTGTAAATACCCAGCAGAGAGGAAGAGGCCCTCAACCAACGGGCCCAGACCAAGGGTCCACGCGCTCGAACTTCGAGTGAGTAAGTCAAATGATGTCTGATCTTGAATCTTGAGTCCTAGAGCCTTTGGCTAAGTCGGTGGTCCATGATCTGGAATGCTGATGAAGAAAATAGAGGAGCTGGAAGATCGACTGAAGAATAAAAACAGCAAAGCGGATGAGGCTCTGGATTGGGCATCAGATTCATCACCATGGGATCTCCTTAGCACCGGTAGACACGAATGGCCCCTGCCTCAACCGATGGTGGACGAGCTGTAAGTCTTCCCATGTGCTCATGATACTTACATGTAATTTATCTTGGATAGCACAAATGTCTACTTCCTAAAACTTCACTCAGAAATCCCAATGCTGCATCCGTCGAGGTATCAAGCATCGCTCTACTTGCCCCCGTACATGCAGCCTCCCATGTGCTTGCAGTACATCCTCCTGGCTGCCGCAGCCTTATCGTCAACAATGTATAATTCCCTGGCGCGAGTATTTTACGACAGATCGCGGCACTACATGAACATGGATGAATCAAAAGTGTGGCAAGCAAATTACATCAATGAAGCATTTTTCAAGAATATTGCTAAACTCCCCCGCTTCTAGGAAGACGGCCAGCAGGGCTTTGTCACCGTCAGCCATGTGCAATGCTGGGTCCTCACGGCGGCATTCGAGGCCAGGAATTGCTGGTTTGCGAAAGCTGCCATGAGCACATCCCGAGCGGTTCGCTTGTCTCAAATACTCGGCTTGCAGGACCTTGATTCTGAGTCACTATTTGGACCGACTTTACCCCCACCAAAGGACTGGTGTGAGCAAGAGGAAAGACGGCGAACTGTCTGGGCTACTTTTATCATGGACAGAGATACAGGCGCCACCACGGGATGGCCTACACTCATGGATCCCATGCGCGTGAGTCAATGCTGTTCTCTTCTCCAAATGAAAATAACCGGACTGTCTGACATGAGGATAAGATTCATTCTCTCTTACCCGTATCTGAAGAATCCTTTGAGCTAGGTATTGAGGAGCCAGCCATCACTCTACAGGAAGCACTTGGGTCTGGAAGGGCGATATGCTCAGCCTTTGCATGTCGAATTCTGGCAGATCATCTGTTCCAAGAATGCTTAGATCTCACATATAGTAGTCGTGTTAACATCGGTTCCCCAGATATTCAAGAAGCCAGATTTTGGAGGAGACACAGCGAGTTGAGCATCGGGCTAGTCACCACATTTGCTACGCTGCCAGATCGAATGCGGTGTCCCCAAAATATCCATGACCAACATGCCGTCTTTGTGAACCTGGAAATGCACGCAGCCACCATCTGCTTACATAGGGTTGGCATTGCCCGACGGAAGAAGCACAGCATCCAAGGTGGAGAATCGTTCGTCAATGCACGAACCCAGCTACTGCCGTCCGCTTTCGAGATATTCAACATCATCGTCGCCAATACCGATACAGATACCCTATTCAAGCACCCGTTCGTTGCGTTTGCGGCGTACATGGCTGCTTTTGTCTTTCTCGAGGACTACGTGGGCTTCAAAACACGGGACAGCGAGGAAAAGCTCCGCACCATTATGGAGTTGATGCTTGTTGTCGGCAACAGCAGCCTAATAATGGCGTCTCTGGCCGTTCAACTCGCGCACGAGGTGCAAAAGACGGGCGTCGATCCATCAGCCATGCAAAAGGTTTGTTAGCGAACCCCCCTCGCACTCACAAGCTACGAAAAGACTAGTTGGCTCAGTGATAACAACAAACTCTAGGTTGCGAAACTCACGTACCAGATGCAGCAACAGGGCAATCCACCTATGAAGCATGATGCAGGCGATGGTATAATGATGTTGTGTCCGTTTGAAAAACCTCTCGAATCCGTCCCTACGGGTGTCCCTGCGTTGTATGCCTCGGCGATTCCTGCCTGGATGCGTGAGAGTAGCGACTTGTCGCTTTGAAGTAAAGTCGGCGAATTGTTACTGCGTCTTGTGATGGTTGAAAACTTCGGCGTCTTTATCAATCATATTGTATTTTTTCTTCGGCCCAGAACCGGTCCTCTTGTTCATGCTAAAGAGCTAGCTATCGAGGAAGCCGTTGAACACGACACACCTACTCAAGGATATAGGTCCTTGGCCGCTTGGCCATTTATTGAATTTGGTTTGCCAATGTTTGTCTTTTGCAAGAACAAAGCGCATAAATTCGATGTGGCATAGCTAAGAGAAGTCTGCCCAGTATTATTGGATATTGGATTTTGACTTAGAAGGCTAGTATATAAATCATGTTACATTTGTAGTTTTGTGAGGAGATGAGCAAACGTATATGATAGAAACGACCTTTTTAGCCTTCAAGTAATATATTTGAAGACGGTATAGCCCAGGCATTACCAGTAAAGTACTAAAGCGGATTGAGAATCCTCCTTTCCCAAGTAAGAAGCGAAGCGCCGTCTTCGTCATATAGGAACCCAAAGAGCATAGTACCGTGAAATAGTACTATAAAGCTATATTTCCCAGACCTACCGTAAACATCTCCATGGGCAATACTGCGATTCTAGTACTTTAATTGTATTTCGCAAACAAATCTATAACGGGAACGTGTACTGTTCTATGCTTGTAGCTAAATGCTTTTTGGGAGAGTAAACGCTCGTTAGGCTAACATGAAGTGGCAATCCATCTCCATGAATAGGAGATCACATCAAGACTCCCTACTCGAACGTAAAAACCAAAGCCACGAGGAAAGAAGAGACACATCAATTGGCCTACTTCGGTACCTTGTGCTATGCTGCCGCAACCTGAAAGTTTGCCCGAGGAGGGAAGCTTGAACTACCAAATTCACTACCGGCCGTCTCCTTTCCAAAGTCTGGAACGTCCGTCCCAGTGATGCAGTTCAACAAACTTGGTTCTCAATGCAAGGGAACCGCCTGCATATTCCGCACGAACCTGATGAGTCACCATTCAGAGGCGTGAACGTGGTAGGCATTTGGCTCCTCCTGCCGTCACCTCGCTGAACGAGCCTTATTTCGCGGTTATTAGGCGCGCCTCTTGTCGTGGTCGTCCCACAGCTCGTGCTCGGTGTTCGGGCAAAGTGCGAAGACCCGCCCAGTTGAAACACTTTTCGCTGTGCGAGATGCGCTAAACTTTCAGGTTTGCGGCTCAAGCTCTGCCTTAGTGTGTAAGTAGCATCATAGCAGGTGCATGATATGTGTACACACACCAGTTACCAGCCAACTGGAACACGAAACAAAGGATCGCCCAGCTGGTGTGCCACTCCTTCTCAGCCCTGCCGCCATGGTCAAGCTCTGCGATAGGATACTATACTGAAAGCACATGCTTGATAATCTAGGACTAGGAGATGATCCGGTTTCCGAGTTGGAATTATCAATCGGTCATGGAGATGCGACGGCGTGAGCTGCAGCGACGCCGTACTTCTCGGGTGGCGTTGACAAGCGGCGAGCTCAGCTAACAGATGGAGGAGAGCCAGCAGACAGCTGAGGCGTATGACCTGCTCACACACCGATTGCTTCTCAGAGGCTGAACAAGCGACGGTTGATGAGTCAAGGGTTTTACACTCATCTGAAGATCTGAGACTAACAATACCACGAAAAGCAGCTTCTCGGAGGCGAAGTACTATAATCTCACCCGCCTTTCGGTACTGTCACCCGCTCGCACGCGTTTTTTCAGCCAGCAAATTGACGCCCATACGACCCATTAAACAAACACTGTTGATTCATTCATTCGGAGAATAAAAAAAAACCCCAAATGAAATTAAAATAAAGGTACTACAGTCTAGGCTCAACCAAGTCGTGGGGCTAGCTTTTCCCACCTTCGGACATCGGTTATCCTGCAAGTCCGCGACTTACCGCTTTAGGGTCAGAGAGAAACCGTTTTCTTTTTCAGCAAAGCAGCAAAACAAAGCCCCTAACTGCCGTGGTGATTGTGCGGTGCAGTAGCCAGCGATCATAGGCACCATTTCTGATCAATAGGGACCTTGACTTACTTCTTTGGAGCTCTCTCCCCCTCCCTTCGGAGATGCTGGCTGTTGCGGTTATCTGGCGCTGCCTGGATATCGCTGGTGGGGCGCGCATTTTGGCGTTGAAGCAAAGCACTACTACTACATACGCGGAGACTAGAAGCAATCGTCACAACATTGGATAGGGCTCTAATAAGACGGGATGCTATGTTATTCCTTAGTGGCGAGGACTAATGTCTGGCCGACTGCCGAGGCGCTCATGACTAGGTATTACATGCGTGCTTATGACTAGGTACCTAATCCAGTGGACAACGTCCATTTCGGTTTGCTCTAGCTTCTATATCTACTTATACGCCATCATCACCACTCGTACATGTTCCAGAAACTATCCCATGAACTTGCAAATGCCACACAAGCCGTGCTTAATACCATCATCTCCCTAGACTATATTATTTCTAATTTTATAGTGAAACGGCCCTGCGATCCCAACTCCCCTTAGGCAGTAGTGATCATCTCTCCCGCAATTAGCCATCGCAGTTTTTTTTCAGCTCGACCAAGCTATCAAGAGCTACGACCCAGTACTAATGCCGATTGCCGCACTCATTTTATTACAAAAACCAATTTTTACACCTTTCTCTCCCTTCCGGACTCTCTTACCTTACGCATAAACTCCAAGTAACAAGAGGGAAGAATCCTCGTCCTCCTCCTACACAGGACCCCCAAGAGAAGAGAAGAGAACAAGTAGCCATGGCCGCTGCCTCAACACCAGAGCAGCGCCTCTCCTCTGAAAAGACGGACGTCGACTCTGCCAAACCGCCCGTCACTGTCGTTGACGTTGACGCCGACATTGACGAGAAGGCAAAACACCTGGAAGATGACGATACCGCCGGTGGCGGGAACGCCCTCGCCGCAGCCACGAGCAACAATGGCGTGAATGACGACGCTACGGCCGTGTATCCCACGGGGATGAAGCTCTTCCTCATCATTGCGGCGCTCTGCCTGGCGGTGTTTTTGGTGGCGCTGGATCAGACGATTATTGCGCCTGCGCTGGGGACTATCACGGCGCAGTTTAATAGTGTGAAGGATATTGTGAGTGTCTTTTCCGCCTTCCTCTCTCTCTCTCTCTCCCCCACTCCCACTCTGTTCTTGAATAAGATTTGGTGTGGAGTTGTCTATATATATACACATATGTATATACATAAGCACCAAAGAAAGAACCATGAATATAGCTAACAGTGTCCATAGGGCTGGTATGGTTCCTCATATCTCCTAACAACTACGGCCCTGCAACCCATGTACGGCACTGTTTACAAGCTCTTCAACGTCAAGTTCACCTACCTCTTTGCCATCTTCATCTTCGAGGTTGGCAGCCTGATCTGTGCTGTGGCTCCATCATCTACGGCGTTCATCGTTGGCCGTGCCGTGGCAGGAGTATGTCTTCTCACCAAACTCTCCTAACATCATCATTCTTCTTTCTCCATAATATACGTGTAGCATGGACTGACGGACCTGTATAGATGGGCACTGCTGGTCTCTTCTCCGGCTCTATTGTTATTCTCTCCCTTTCCAGTACGTATACATCACATACCCCCAAAAGCACTCCACTTCTCAAATGTAGCTAACGAGCAATGATAGTGCCCCTTGACAAGCGTCCTCTGGCCTTTGGCCTCATCGGCGGCATGTGGGGAATCGCCTCCGTCGCCGGCCCCCTCCTCGGCGGTGCCTTCACCGAAAACGTCACCTGGCGATGGTGCTTCTACATCAACCTCCCTATCGGCGGCCTCGCCATGTTCATTGTCCTGCTGGTCCTCAAAGTCAACCGCAACACGGCCGACACCATCAACCAGACCGTCATGTCCCGCATCCGCCAGCTCGACATCGTCGGCACGGCCATCTTTGTCCCAGCCATTGTGTGTCTGATTCTTGCTCTGCAGTGGGGCGGGTCGAAATACCCTTGGAGCAACGCCAAGATTATTGGGTTGTTTGTTGGCTCTGGTCTGATGCTCATCATCTTCATTGCTATTCAGTTTTGGCAAAAGGACAAGGGAACGCTCCCGCCACGTCTGTTCAAGAATCGCAACGTCCTCTTTGCTATGTTGTTTGCCTTTTTCTTTGGAGCTGCATTCTTCCCTCTCGTCTATTACCTTTGTAAGTTTCCTGGCAGGACCAATAATATATATATATATATATATATATATGAAAGCCTCAAATAACTGACCATGAATTAGCTCTTTACTTCCAGGCCATCCAAGGTGTTAGTGCCGTCCAGGCCGGTATCAAGATCCTGCCTCTCCTCCTCTCCACGGTGTTAATCTCCATCGTCTCTGGAGGTCTCATCTCCGCCTTTGGATACTACAACTTCGTCATCATCCCATGCATGCTTCTCTTCACCGTCGGCTCCGGCATGATCACCACTTTTGCCGTCGACACGCCGCTGCGGGAGTGGTTCGGCTACCAGGTCCTCACTGGCCTGGGGATAGGAGCTGGATTCCAGATTGGTGCTCTTGTGGTGCAGACAGTACTTCCTCAGCAGTGGATTCCTGTCGCTACTGCTTGCGTTCAGTTCTTCCAGGCCCTTGGAGGCGCTATTTTTGTTGCCGTTGCCCAAACTTTGTTCCAGAACGGACTCATTGATAAGCTCAACACGGACAATATCGGCATTGACGGCCAACTGTTAATCAACAGCGGCGCGTCTGATATCAAGAGTGTTCTTGCTGGAATTAATCGTTTGGATGCCTTGGACACGGTTCTCGAAGCCTACATGGAGGGCCTGCGCAACACCTACTACATTTCGGTTGCTTGTGCTGCCTGCGCGTTTCTTGCCACCTTGGGATTGGAATTCAAGTCGGTAAAGAAGGAAAAGGCTAAGAAGCCTACGGGACAGGGTAGTCTGGCTCAAGTATAAACTGTGATGGATTTACATAACATGTTGCTTGGCGTTGGGGATAGGATTTAGATGCATCTAATTACCCATAGTATGTCTAGTGAATCAAGAAATAATAATACCCATTGACTTGTAGAATAGAGAGACCACTATATTGTTAATGGGATTTCCCGGGATTAACATTTAGAGCTCTGAAAGAACGGTCCACTTACCTTGAACCTAACTTACAGCCCCAGGACTTGAAAAAGAGTCGTAAACTTAATTACATTCAGTCATCCGATAAAGTCTCCTTGACTCCTATTAATCTATTGGGTATCATCAGGAGGTTTATCCCATGATTTTCTGCGAGCCCGAGTACTCGTAGTTGTACTCGGGTCTCTGCCAACAAAGCGAATGACCCAATCCTTGACCATTCTCGTCTTCTCTTTCTGGGGATGACTCGCAGAAACACGCCTCGTCAGGTCCTTGGCGGAATAATAACCTCCGCCATCTCGCCGCCACAACAAACTGACCCTCGTCAAGTTCTTTCGCAAACTTTGGCCATAGACCTTGCCACGAAAGACATGCAATGCCACATTTTCCATCAAGACAACATCTTGTCTTCTCAGCTTACTCACGTCGCTGGTCATGGCCTGCTCACTAGACAGCCAAAACGTCACCGCGAAGCCAGATTTGGTCTCATCGCCAACAAGCACCTCGACTAACGACAGGGTCTTACCCCATCTCGTCTTGACAGACCGCGGCTGTGCGATGGAAATTACAGCGACAATAATGTTGAGCGTCACCGTCTGCGGGATAAGGCTGAGAATTTGGGCTGGGCGTGGGACATCCTCCAAGTCGGACAGGTGGGACGGAACAGGGGGCGGAAGCATTGGTGCATATGCCGTGTTGTCGGTAGTTGACGTTGTCATAAATGAGGTCTCTTCGGTTGTATCCAAATCATCTTCGTTCAGCTGGCTCAGCTGCGTCAAGTTGTGAGCAGCCAAGGATTCCTCGCAGAATTGTGTGAGAATAGCCTGGCCACTATCACCACTGCCAAAAGACTGATCTTCGTCTCCGTTGCTCACATCAGCGGTTGTGAAGAAATCGGCGTGTCCACCATGGAAGCTGTTGTGAAGATTGTGGTTCTGGCTAAAACCGGTGTGAATTGTTTGCCGTGTGAATGGCAATGAACGCCACACTGCGTGAGATGGCTGGGAGAGCGGATCGAGTTGGCCATGGTCTTTTAGGTCAAGGATTGAATGAAAAGGCTCGCTAAAACCCTTTAATGTACATGATTGAGAGTCTACAGAGGATGCCGAGGGTGCGCCGGCGAAGAGGATGATTCGAGGCATTGGTGCGTTGGTTCACGGAGTTGGGATAACAATTGCAAACTGTTTGCTATTGTTGGGCAGTTGGGCAGCCTCAGCACATCTCCGGGCACCTGATTCGCAGGTTGACCCGTCGAGGACAAAGCCTATTGCTTCCGCAGTTCATGAAATGACCCTGGTCTTCGAAGTGTTGGTGATACACGTCGTGTGGCTGCTTTCAACGTGAAGATGGTGGCCAGATTTGCCCGCCCCTCGATCGGCATCTCATCAAGGGAGGATCACGGCATGTAGGGCATTTGAATCAAACAGTAGCAAAGCAGCTGCCTTGCAATGGATCATCTAACAGACGGAAGACTGAAGCGAAGAGGTGAAAGAACAAAGGCGAAAGTGTCGATGTGCCCCATAGCCAGGCACGGTAATAGATGCGATGCGGTTGCGGGCGGTCAGAGGTTCCATAGGAGTACGTAAGGTATGGTATGTACCAATGCACAAAGCCGGGCTCCTCCAGCTAAGATAAGATAGCAGCACCAGGACAGATCAGATCCCCGGAAACAATACATATATACCAGTGGGCAGCCTTGGAGCCCCCACTGCATCATTAGCGGGTCCAGAGTGGCATCACAGCGCTTGCCGAGGTTGCAAACACGGCTAATCCGTACATCAAATGTACTTCCCCACAAGGTGTAACCCTGGGGGAGACAACCGACAATAACGGCCGCCGACAAACTCACAATATCTTGAGCGATCCATCCAACCTTTGCGCTCACTCACCTGGTTTCATCCTCTTACAAAAAACATAACGCCTATTCCTCATTGACCACGGATTGCCGCGTCAATGAAATAGTGTGATCTGTGCCCCTGAGAGGACTTCAATTCCGGATTCTTGTCATGAAACTAGAGCATCTCTGTGCTTCATAACTCGCCAACCTTGAAACCACACCAAAAGGGACCATCACCATCACCATCACCATCATCACATCTCGTCTTGTCTCTCATCTCATCTCATCTCATATAGACCCTCACCCACGGCTTTCTGTCCTCTCTTCAACCCCAGTAGCCACTCCTCCACTATGGCAGCCTCTCCCCCCAAATCCGACGTCTTCGACACCTTCGAATACATCATCGAAGGCGCTCACATCCGCGAATACCCTCGCGCAACCGCAAACTCACAAGACGAATCTCTCCTCCTCCACATCAAGAAATACGTCCCCAAGGATTACGAAGAGCCTAGAAAAGGTGACATCACCATCGTTGGCGCTCACGCAAACGGTTTCAACAAGGTCTGAGAACCTCTCCTCTCCTCTCCTCTCTACCCGTAGTTTGTGGAAGCAGTAGCAGAAGAAGAAGAAGAAGAAGAAGAGAAGAAGAAATACACTGAAACTGAAACTAAACATCAAAACACAGGAACTCTACGAGCCTCTATATGAAGACTTCATTCGCGAATGCAAAAAGCAAGGGATTCGCATCCGCGCCATATGGATACACGACTGCGCATGGCAAGGCCGCAGCGGCGTCATCAACGAGAACAAGCTCGGCAATGACCGTACGTCCTTTTCCCTCTTTCTTTCTTTCTTTCTTTCTTCCTTCAGCAGCATCGCTTCAACGAACATCTTCGCAAACTAACAAACCAAATAAACAACCAACAGCCGGCTGGCTCGACTACACCCGCGACATCACCCACATGATCAACACGTTCCGCATGCCGCGCCCCATCTTCGCCATGGGCCACTCCTTCGGCTCCCTGGCCCTCATGCACGCCGCCCTCGCCAACCCGCGCCTCTTCTCCAGCATGATCCTCCTCGACCCAACCATCGCCAGCTTCGGCACCTTCAGACCCGTCAGCAACGCCGCCCTCAGCATCAACCGCCGCGACGTCTGGCCCTCCCGCCAGGCCGCCGCCGCCGCCTTCGCCAAGAACCCCTTCTACAAGGCCTGGGATCCGCGCGCCCTAGAGCGTTATGTCCACTACGGCCTTCGCGACGACTCCTCGGCCGAGACGCCCGCCCAGGTCAAGCTCACCACCACCAAGTACCAGGAGGTATGGACCTTTGTCCGCCCCGCCTGGCCTGCCTTTGACGCCACGGGCAAAACCCTCATCCGCCCTGACCTCGTCCCTGACCTCGACTTCACCGAGGGCATAAACGCCACCGACTTCCCCGTCTACCGTGCTGAAGGCACCCCCACCGTTACCCGCCTTCCCAACCTCCGCCCCAGCGTGCTCTTCATCTTCGGCGCCAAGAGCGAGGTCTCTCCACCTCATCTCTGCGAAGAGAAACTCACCCTCACGGGTTCTGGCCTCGGCGGCAGCGGCGGCGTAAAGAAAGGTCGCGTCAAGGGCATCACCCACCCGGAGAGGGGACACCTCATCCCCCTGGAGGATCCTGCATTCTGCGCACGGCACGCAGCTGAGTGGGCCAAAGCAGAGCTTGATAGGTGGTGGATCGAGGAGAAGGAATTCGAAGAATGGTCTAGGAAACCGGCTCTGGAAAAGACTACGGCGGATGCCGATTTCAGGAAACGCCTAGGAGCTAAACCAAGTAAGAACGGTCAGGGACAAAAGGCCAAGATTTAGATTTGACTGCTTTGAGTCACTGTAACTTATGACATAGCCAACTGCTTATACATTTAATCATCATATACCAAGCCTGGTATAGATCCATTTTCACTGCACGTTGGTATACTCTGCATCACAGTTGACTTGTTGTCCTCGACTGCATAAGTGTCATCATCATCATCATCATCATCATCATCATCATCATCATCATCATCATCATCAATTCATGCAAATCATGTAACAAGTCTGACTCAAAGCTATGTAAACTAATACCGTTAAGCTGACATTCTAGCTATTACAATTCTTAACCCTTTTTTCTTCTTCGTTTTTCTTTTTCCAAATCCGCTTAGGGGGGAAAATCATGGTTATCCTGACAATGTGTTGTGACATGAGTGATTCACCATGAACAGAATCCACCGCTGTTCCACGCTGGGGATTATAAAAATAGCAATATGATCATCAACTTTTCACCACAGAGTCGCCAATTAAATGTAGTACATTGAGTCCCTCAGGGCTTCGTGCACTTGCTTCCCTCCAGGCATGATGCCCGACGTTGACCCTCCCGCAGTGGTAACGCTATCAGTATCGCTAACGTCGAACCACTCCGGCCGATGCGCACGAGCTCGCTCGCACACAATATCGGCATAGTAAGCTGGGGGGCAAATGCTAACGGCCTTTGTCGCCCGACCAAAGAGGTAGCACAACTCGTGCGTGAGCCTTTCCAGTTCGTTTGCTGCGTCCTTGCCAAACCTCGAGCGGAAAATCTCATCGAGCAACACGGTGTAGTGGGCGGGTCGGGCGGTGCCTTGAAGAGCATCGTGAGCCGTTAGAAAAAAGTCCCAGTATCGAACCTGGGTGATTCCTCGGTCGACAACTGTGCCGTTGGAGATGTTGCCAGACCGGGACATTTCCTCCTGCTTCGTAGGATAGAAGCGCGTTTGGTGTCGCTTAACAGACACAACAATGGTGATCTTCGGCTGAGACTGCGGCGAGCATTTGTTGCGGCAAGCTTCTCGAATTAGTGGTAACTCTTTGTCAAGCACTTGGGCAAACTGGCCCTCCGAAACGCCATCTCGGAAAATAACAATATTTTCGGGATAATGTCCGCCATTGTGCTTCTGCCACAGATCTAAACGAGACATGAATGCCTCGGTGAGACGATCGCTAAGCATCTCTTGTTTGGATGTCTGCTCCCACGCAAGAGCAGGCCACTGTCCAAAGTCTCGATCAATGCTCGCCACAAGGCCGACCAGACTAGGAGGCTCATTGCCCTTCTTCACAGGCATATTTGTCGGATGAGTAACGTCGTAGCCAACAATCATCGTCTTGCCATCCTTGAGAATGCCAAAGCTGTCACGGAGGTTATGATTGATGCCGCCACCTTTAAGATTCACCTTCAGTCCCACATTAGCAAAATAGGCTGGGTGCGCTTTCCGGAACTGGTTAGCCACCACGCAGCTCGTGTGGATTCCATATGTACAGTCGCCCAAGGTCTTGATCTTGGCGTACACACCAGATGAATCCTTGTCTGACAAGATGACGACGACGAACTGTATTTGGTTCTTCTTCAACCACTCAAAGAACCGTTCAAAGTCTTGACTATCGAGTCTGCCGTCTAGGGCAGTGGTTGGAGGGTTCTGGGGGGTCTTGTTGATGGCGATGCCCATGTTCTCGCTCAGGAACTTGCCGAACTCTTGGGCAACGCTCCCATCCACAGGTTGCTCGTTTCCGCGAAGCAACACATTCACCCAGGTCCACCGTTCAAATTTCTTGCCGGGCTTCACTACCCTGACCGACCTCATGTTCCAGGAGCCATACTGCGGGGTCACATCGACGCGCTTCATCTTGCCATCCGTACTGACATAGCTGACCATAGGAGCACGAAGGACGCGTGCTTGGACAGTGAGGAGTTGCTTATCAACCGAGACACCAAACTTGTCGAGCAACTCCTCATCAAGGCCTAGCACCTTACGGCTGGAAGTGCTGATGGATAGTGCATTAGAGTAAGGGGATCGGCAAGCAAACTCCAGCATAGCTGTTGTCTCCTCCATGGTCAGTTTTGCCTTGACGGATTGTCCTGGTTGAATTTCAACGGCCTCGGCAGGGAAATAAGTATGGGGATTTTTATCAGTGCCCAAGTCCAGCAACGGATAATCTTTAGGACTCATGCCATACTCTGAAGCCAAGTTAGCAACAGAACCACCACGCGAGGATGTTAAGTGAATTGACTTACTTGATCTGTAATAATCGTAAACTGATGTGTATTTACCGTCACTGTCCATCCAGAATTGGACATTCTTGGGTCCTGCAAACTCCCATCCCGAATCAAACTTTGGTGGATTTTTTACTCGTCGATTTACGTCAGAAGCTGTAGCAATGCCACGAATAGCCTTTGACCTTCGGACCTTCTGGCCAGACGCAGTGGTAAATGTGACCCAGACACGAGTCTTTGGCAAAAACTTGGCAAATGCCCTCAGCGATCTCATCCCTCGGTCATTTTTGGGAATTGCTCTGATATTGAGGTTATCGAAGATCTCTGTGAAAGGACCAAAAACTTTGAAGACACCATGGGTTACATTGGCGTTGAGAAGGATGCGACCAGTACCGATTCGGGCTGATTGGAAATAGCCTCGGGCAGCCGCTAGGGCATGCCAGTTTTGCGAAAGTTCGCGTAAAACTTTGTCATTACCAAAAGAAAAGAAGCGAGAAGACCCAATAGCTGAAATCTCATCTAGTTTCCTTCTTGGCTCGTACCCAAGAATCACATTCAGAGCGTCAATGACTTCTGGGAAGCGTGGGAAAACAGTACCATCGGGAGCATCGACCATCGATGTCAGGTATTGTTTCAAATCGCCAACTTGGGCCTCAAAAGGACCATGAAACTGTACTTCGAAGTTATCCACTCTGTCATCATCCACATCCCTTGGAAGCTGGACGCGGAGAGGGTTTTCAGATAACTGAATCTTCTTCATGGTGATGAGTTGACTGTTGAATTCTGAAGCAGCAACAAGCGTTTTGTCCTGGGATAAGAGTTTCGCAATAGCCGCTCTAACGACGAGAAATAGCTTTCGACCCTTGACTTCCTTGGATTGGCCTTTAGCGCCGCCCGTGGAGCTCTTGGACCCCTTAGGTGGCTCTTCCTTTGAGGATATCTCTGTAATATCCATGGTATATTTAAAGAAAAGATTCGAGGCAACTTTGACTCGGAAGTAGTTTGCCCATACGACGACATCCCTTCCGGCCGAGCCAAAGGCAGGCCGGGCCGGGAACTTTTCACTCAAAAGAGCAGGCACCTTAGCTTGACCCTGGCCACCCCCTTTACCCTTGCCTTTGCCTTTACCCTTAACACTCAGACTGCTCATCTGAGATGTGAGTGATGCAAGGGATGACGATTGCCTCACCACCAACTGGTTTTCGAGCTCCGTGATTTCTGGATCAGGGCTAGGAACTTGACCTTCGTAGCTGCAAGAATGATTAGCTGAGATGTAAGTATGGGAAGGAGACGTGGAGTTACTCGCCTGAAAGCCTTCGATTTCCCGGGAGACTCTTCCCGACGTCCTCCGCGAGCACCACCGCGCCCTCCGTGACCACCTCGGGGACCGTCTCCTCGATAGCCTCTGAAACTTCCTTGGTAACCGCCACGATCCCCGCGTGGGGCGTATCCTCCACGATCTGAATCTCCTCTGCCACGGCCACGGTATTCACCACGGTCTGGCCCTCCTCTTCCACGGCCCCTATAATCACCACGGTCTTGCCCTCCTCTACCTCGACCACCGTAATCGCCACGATCCGAACCACCTCTGCCTCGGCCACCCCGGTCACCACGATCTCCGCGACCACCACCCCAACCGCGGCCACGGCCGCCTCGATCCCCACGGTCAGCCATGGCAAAGTCTGCAGGGAGTTCGAGAAGGTTGATGAACGGATACTATAGATGGGAATAGGTGGGGTTTGTAGAAGTAAGATTAAAAGATGATTTCGTAATTATTCTTGAGACTAACGAAAAACTGAGATGCTGGATGAGATAGAAGACAAAAAAAGGAAAACCAATCGAGAATGCGATACTGATGATAAAAGATTTGACGTCCAAGTTCAGATTAGGGGGAGGAAACCGTGAAGGGATTCGTTGCTCAGCAGCGACCTCAATTCAAGGTGAGCTCCCCACAGAGAAGGCGGTATGCTCCCACCTGCCAGTCGTCGTTCGACAGCGGCTCGATTCACGGGAAAGACTATACGAGAATATCAATCAGGTTCCCTAATTTTTTATTCTCCCGATTTCCTCGCTTCCAGGGCTCAATTGCAGCCAGGGAATCAATGGAGAAGGAGCAGATGGGATATGCTGTTGTCTAGTGAGATAAAATAACCTGCGGGGTGAAGACGGGATGAGCTTCGTGGTTTTGAGCTGATCAGGCAGCTAACGATGAAGAATTGCGGGACCTTGATAGTGAGCGAGAGTGGGTACGGACGGGGAAGCGGTCCGGCAGTCTGGAACTAATAAGAGACGAATGGCGTTTATTATTGCAGCTGCTTATCGTATATATGCCTCGTAGTTGTATTGATATAGTAACGAGGAAGAAACGAGATATTCCTTTGTTATAGAAAAATAATATATACATATATATATATATAAAGAAAAGCGCAGAAATGGAAAGCTAACCAGAGAAAACGGAATGCGCATGTGTGTCGAAGTATGCACCCCCAGGCTGAACAACGACAACGACTCGTCTACATACACTGACTGATATGCGTATGTGATTGTGAAGTATTATGCCTCTGCGGCAAACTGCTGGATTAGGCGTCTCGCATCATCATTCAAAGCCCTAAGGTTGTTATTGCTGCTGTTGCACCCACCCCAAACCCCCAAAAAGGCGCCGTGCATCAGAGCCTGACGATGATGATGCAATTAACAGTCACACAGCATTCTAGGCGACCTTGCAGCTGGGTTTCCCACAGCCCATTCTTTGAATAAGCCGCCATGGCATGGCCCACGTTGCACTGCACATGTCGTTTTGGTACTTGGTTGTGTCTAGTAAAGCCGGTTCGGCCGCCGCAGCCATGCCCCAAAAAGGCGGCGCCACATTAACGCAATTGGGTAGGCTGTTTGGGTTTTGGATTTCGCCACAAGCCAGAGTTAAAAGACAAGTCTCAGCATGTGTTGAATCTCGATGGACTTGAATCAGTGTTTTTTTTCTAATAACGATAGTAAATCTTTCAAACAAGCAATATAGCTGAGCTCTCATTAGCGTGTTTGGAAAAACAGCGAATAAATGCTGAACCTAATTTGAAAGCTAGGGTAGGTAGCAAATTGACACTTGATACAGTTGTTCATATTTTAAAAAGAGGAATAATTGACAGGATTTTCAACTGTGATCCATAATCAACATTGACATATTCTATTTTTAACAAAAATCTGGGGAACCAACATGCAAGAAAGAATACGCCATTTTCTCTGCGTTGCTAGATATCTTGAAGTGACCAAAAAATCAATTCCGGCGCCGGGAGTCGAACCCGGATCGCTGCGGTACTTCCAATATGAAAGCGCAGTATGCTAGCCACTACACCACGTCGGATGTGCAGTTCATAACATATTCTCTTCCAATTAAACCTATAAAGTATAGTTGAATGTGATTAAACAACAACCACAACTGACGTGATCTTTCGATCTCAAATTAAGACCGACATGGATTTTGTGAAGAATATAAATCGGAATTCGCAGACATCGCTACTCTTTGTCACTGATGCGACGCAGGCTTGGCTGTACAACAACTAAGAATTAAGCTTATATACTACCGTGTCAGTGCAGGCCCTTGAATTTATACTAATTCGAAATGTCCCCCAATGATGGCTATATGATTATTGTTCCATGTTCACTGCTAGCAGAGTAACAGACTAAGAAATATATTTTGGTGCTTGTAATTCTTCATCTGCTGTGCTTGTGCAACATGGTCAACCTCCGCCCGCACCGCCAGTTTGACCGACTCCAGACACTCACATACATTTGATTCAGCATCAAGACACCATCATAGATCGTCTGTCCTTGAGAAACAATCATCATGTAGGAGACAAATACATCCTCATTCACAGTGGCAACAATGCTATTAAACAAACCCCCTCATGCCCTCATGGTCGCATAACACCAATACAGAACCACTTACACCAGACTTGAAAGACTACCTGACTAAACCACATACAACAAATATTTGCCATTTACCAATCTTCTTATTATTATTCCTCATAATGTGCACTCGTCGTCGAACTTTCATGGTCTGTCCTTGCACCAAGCTCACTTGTGCTGATCATGGTCCAGTGTGTCAAGGTGGAGGACACATCACCCGCATAGACACAAGTCGGCCAGGGTGGAACTACTGCGACTGGTGGGTCGTCAATGGGCCACCAGAGCTCGTGCTTAACAGCTTTGTTCAACCCCAATGTCGAAATTTAGGATGGAGCAACCATAGGGAGTTTGAGAAGAACTACTGTGATAAGTGCAAGAGGGAGTGCCAGGGTGAAGCCAGTGGAACAGCATCAAATGCTCAGTAATGGATGACTAGAATAAGCTGAGAGTCATGAAAAGTAACCCGAGGGGCCGGGTTTGATACTGCCTATTAGCTAGGCGATTCTTGTTCGTGGCATGCGGTTATTCTTATATCTTAGTTTTCAGTTCATTAATCAATAGTGGTTAAAATACACACCGGAGTATAAAGTACATGTAAACGGTAGGGGCTGTTGGTAAGAAGCCCAATCAATCAACCAATCAATCAAATCCAACCACTCATGTCTGCCTTCTTCACACCCAGCCTCTTACCAATTGCAACCCAACTTCCGACACAAATTAGACTTCTGAAAGCGGATATGTCTGCCTCATCACCAAATGCGCGATCCAGAGCGGCCTTTACCACATCATAGTCAATAAAGCCCAACTCTTCCACAGACTCCTTGGTCAGGAGTTCCTCCAACTTACGATGAAGTGGTCCATCACGGGGCCATTTCATCGGTGCCAGGAAAGGGTGCTTCTTTCTCTTATACAGCTCCTGAGTGATGAATGGTCTCACAGCTTCCCGTAGAATCCACTTCTCCGTGAAAGATGTCGCGACTGGAGCTTCTTTATAAATAAGACTTCTTTCACCGGCTTCTTCTCTATCGGCGGGGGTGAATGCCATTTTCACACTGGGAGGTAAGCGGTTGACATACTCCACGAGATGGTGGTCGAGAAACGGGGTGCGTGCTTCAACACTATGAGCCATCTCTGTACGATCCCCCAAAGATGACAACAGAATATTTGAGAGAGACACGCGATTCCAGATGTAAAGAGCCGAATGCAAAGGATGCCACTTCGAAGTCATCTTCTCCTGCACGTCGGAGAAGTATTTTCTGATTTTTTCATCATCAGAATCGAGTGTCTCACTCCGGCTTTGAACCCAAGACTCAAACATCTGTCTCTGCGCCGTGAAGACCAAAATGTTCCATGGAATTGGGTTCCTGAAAATGGAGGCGGTGTTATTGTCGTGATCTTTTGTAACTCGTGACTCGCCCAGATTGCGGTACATCAGTCTCAGCTCGCCATCCACAGCATCCTTCAGGGACTGCCTGAGAGAGTCCCGCGAAGAGAGAATAGATCTTGGTTGGGACTTGTCTGGTTCGCTGAGAAATGCCACAGGAAGGAAGGGGTATCCAGCAAAATGCTCGTCAGCGCCTTCGCCGGTAATCACGACTTTGATGCCGCGTTCACGAGGTAGCTCTGAAAGCGAGAACTTGGCCACGGCGTTGAGATCGAACAAGTGATGCTCACAATGATAAGCCGTGTCTTCAAAGTTATATGCTAGTGTCTCTTCAGTAACTTTTCTTTTGACGATATCAACACCAAGCCAGTCTGCTGTGCGTTCCACGATGCTTGATTCATCAAACCCAGAGCTGACAGGAAACTCAATGCTAAAGCAGGTAACTTTATTTGTGGCCTGGTTTCCGATCTTGACATTCTGTTCTCTTGCGAGATGTGTCACTATTCCGGCGAGGGCAGATGAATCTATTCCCCCCGAGAGATAGACGCCAACAGGGACATCAGCTTGCAGTCGCAGCCGTACAGCCCCTATAAGTCGCTGTCGAACCCCGAGGACCATTTCGTTGACATATCTGGTATCTACTTTCTTCTGTTCCTCTTATTAGTAGTGTTCAGTTAGTATGATAGGATTTCATACCTTGTCCTCATATTCTGCATCCCAATATCTATGAGACTGCACTTCATTCTCCGTAATCTCAAGCCAATGACCCGGCATGACCTTTTTGACACCCTTGAACAGGGTTCGATCATCATAATGCCAGCCAGATTTGACAATAGCCTTAACATCCCATTCGGGTTCCCAGCCCATCGGCAGGAAGGCCTTTGCTTCTGCCGCGATGAGAATGGCGTCTCTCACAGTAGTCCATATAAGAGGTTTGTTGCCGAATCTATCTCTAGTAGCAATGACTCTTCTGCTATCTGGCCTTTCATCGTATATAATGAAGGCGAATTCTCCACGCAAGTGCTCGAAGAACCCAGGCGCACCATGAATCTTGTATAAAGCAAGTACTAGCTCGCTATCGCTTTCGCTCGAGAATTCGTAGCCATGATCATCCGAGCAGATCTTTCGTAGTCGAGCGTGGTCGTATATCTCACCGTTGACAATGGCATGGATTTTACCATCATCACTGGTTAGGGGCTGTCGACCACTTGGTGTGAGGTCGTTGATTGAGAGGCGACAATGTCCTAAGCCCACACTGGCGTCGCTGTTGATCCAAACACCGGAGTCATCTGGCCCACGGTGGTTCAGCAAGCTGATAGAGGCTTTAAGCTTCTCTGTGAGAGACTCTTTGTCGCTATGGTAGTGGGTATCATTGGCGGTGCTGTTTGGAGAACTAGTAGAATGGCCATTTACATCAGTAATCAGATGGTTGAAATGCCCCTTTTCATGTCTATTTTGACTAGAGATATCAGAAACTCTAGAAAGATCGTTAACCCGCGGGTCTTTAATAAAAGATGTGATACCGCACATTGTGCAACGATTGAAGAAAGCAAGGAGGATTTGCCGAAGGAAACTTGACTGGAGACAGTAAATTTAATTGCTAGGACGTTTGCTCTTATAGAATATTTATAAGTGATCCATTCTAGCATTCTTCGGCACTGCCTCTTAAGCTCAATCGCCTGCCTATGACAGCTTTCATCAGGGGGCCTCGCCTTCACCCCCTTTATCCTTCACTCCCACCATGGAAAATCAGCTGCCTATTCGCCTCATGACTTGACAAAATATGTGCACCAATTAAAAATCCAAGCATGGCTTCTTCTCATCGGTTGATACCCGTTATAGCGCTATGTTAGGCTGCCTAATCCGCAAGGCTGGCGGAGAAAACTAAATCTAGACATAAGTATATCACACAGTAAATAGCGTATTCGCCAAGTACATAGCCGAAAAAAATTGGTCTCAAAATATGATTCTCATTGGTTTCAGAGTCTATAAATTGGTAGGCTGAGAAAGACATTTTTGCACTCGCTTTTCATGAAATTTGACTTGTCAGCTGGAACTTGTAGGATGACTACTTTTATGCATGATGTAAAGGACAAATAAGTCAAATATTCTCTTGGCATACCATTAGAATAAGTGATCAATATATAATAATTCATTTAAACGAATCAAAGTTAAATATAAAATTATGAAATGTCCGATATTTCCATGTTCAACATCTTCATCAATAACTGACCTCGCAAAACGTCACACCAGTAGTTGGCCGTGTTAGTGGAATAGTTACGACGAACAGCCTTAGGATTCAAGACATTGCAGCCTTTAAGAGTCTGTTGGTCTTGTGGATTGTTTGCCTATGTTTCGTGTGATTCGTATTACTGCTAACGAATGAGGCATGAATGCCATCACAAACAATGCATACGCCCCTGGCAAGGCACTGCTAGGCTGAATGACACCTCGGAGAGATGCGCACAGATGTGCGCTTTGATGGCATGCAGGCGGATTTCGGCCCCAGAGAACATAATAATATGTATGTAATAACTCATCATTGTAAACCAAGTAGAGAAATAACGTTCCAAAAAGACTGCAGAATAATTCAACCGACTATAATAAAAATAAAAATATAAAATAAAATAAAAACAAAACGATTGATAGATGACTCGTAAAAATGGAGGAGAGAATATCCAAGAGTCTTTAAAAACCCAAGTCAATCTCCAGGCTGTCGTTCCGCTCAATGTAGCTTCCGTTCTGATCATGCCCCTTCGTCACATAATCGCTCGCTGGCGGTCCCAGATAAGTATACCGCAAATCTCCAAGATCCAACATCAGCTTTTCCAAACACATGTTTCGGTTCCTCAGCCTTATTTCAATTGTGTGAGATCCCCTTGTCACTTTGCCCAAATTGTGCCATTTCTTCCACACGCAGTCCATCACAGCGCCAGGCCAGCCCCTTGGATAATCATTATCATTGTGCTCATCCTCAGTAAGACGATACCTCTTGATCGCGCCGCTGTCAAAACGAATATCATATTGCATTCGGCTATTGCGCTCAGTCTCAAGAGTCATGTTGAATTGAAGTTCGAGATTGGCGTTGTCGCGTTCAGAGAAGACATAAATGGGGTAACGGAGGAACGGAATACTATCGGGCTGGGTGAAGTCCGTGTCAAAGGGCAGTGATACAGATCCCGCAATGGGCCGACCTAAAGCTGGGAGGTGAATATATGGCTCCGTTACCCAATTACCTGTCTCGATGGCTAGGTGGCCGCTTGCTTCGACAAACCCTTCATAATCTGCAGGCACTCGACTATTTCTCACTAATAAGTGCACTTGCTCATAGCCATCGCGGTTGCCAATTATTTCAATGATGATCTTGTCGTCAAAGCCACGGGGTACAGCTGACCAGTCAATAGTGATAATAACCCTCGTATCCTCACTCCGAGGCTTCACATGTCCATGGTACTGAGACAGTTTCACCCAGCTATGCTGGGGTCTTGCTTCCCACGAGAACTCTTTCGTGCCACGATGAAAGACCTCAAAATACCGAGTCTGATCACCATAAGGGGTAATGAACGGCAATGTGACACCAGGTTCGAGCCAACCGCGTGTTGGATGAGTTCTGTCAGAATCCTCATTGATATGGCCTGGATTGATGCCCTCAATTCCTTCAACAGCGATCCCCATATGTCCCATACTCGGATTAGAGTCCTCTCTTGTCTGCACATAGCACAGACCATCAATCATATTTCTGAACGGCTCTGCGCCTGTTGGCCCGTAACCATAATGAGGCTGCCGGATAATGAGATCCCACTTGCCGTCTGAGATTGAATTGTACTCCTCAAAAAGATCATGATCAGCATCCATTAGATCAATGCACCTCTTGAGTAAAACGTTCGTCATATTCCTTCTCTGCTTTGCGAAGAGTTGGTTCGTGTACTGAGTAACCCGCAGTTTGATGAATATGTGTGTGGCCTTGACAGGATGCAGAACGAGCTGGAAGAAGGCTGCTCTATACTCTTCACTAAGGTGGGTATAAATAGCTTCAGTCTCATCTAATAGGTTACTCCATCGCGCCACTAGATTATCAGTCTCGTGATACTTCTGGATAATAAAGGTGTCAAGGTCGGTGTGGTCCTGTTTGCGTAGTGCAACGAGTTTGTTGAAGTCATACCATGACTTTGCAATCCTGCCTGCGTATTGCTCCCCAAACTCACGCGTGGCAAGGCGTTCAAGATACTGGGGAAGTGTTGTGGCAGTGATAGAATTGATGTCCCAGGCTAAGTCGAAAGCAAAACTCATGGGAATCTCGACAGGCTTCAAATCTCCGACGTTAAAGACCCAGATGCGATCAGCACCACTAAAGTGAGCCAATTGTAATTGATGTAGGGCCTTGCCTAGGACGTTACTATTAATCCACCTGTAACATCGAGGATACCCTGTATATTGAAAGTGGTAGTAGAACCCCGAGCCTCCAGACCTCTTCCTCTCTTCTTCGGTTGGAAGGCGGCGTAGTGTTCCAAAGTTATCGTCGCCAAAGAGTAATGTGACATCATCGGGGATTTTGAGTCCATTCTCATAGTGACCCTGGACCTCGTTATAAAGAGCCAATAATTGCAAAACTCCGTCTTTGCGCCCATAGTGTTTTTTTATGATGCCTCTCTGAGTGTCAAGAACTTCCGTAAGGACCCTGATTGGCTCATCACCAGACATGGGATTATCTCCTTCACCTCTCATGCCCATGGTGAAGTAAGACTCATACGGAACAGCTCGCTCAGCGCCTTCGTCGAAATACTGAGTCACTTTCTCCCTATTTCTATCCCAGTTCCATGTTCCACCTGGCTGTGTCGTAGACCATTCGTTCATGGCTCTTTGCATTGGCTCATGATGAGATGTGCCCATGACGATCCCATAAGTATCAGCGAGTTCTTGGTTCTTCGGATCATCGACGAAGAACGACCTCCCTGGGAAAGGATATCCCCTCCACATGGCGGGCCACATGAAATTGGCCTTTAGTCGCAAGAGAAGCTCAAAGATATAATGATACAGATTGGCATCAAACTTGGGGCCAAACTTCTTGTGGACCCAACTATCCATTCCTGGACATTCATCATTAATGAATATACCACGGTACTTGACGCTAGGTTCGCCATTGTATGTTGTTACGGGAAGGGCATAGACATCATGGTGCTTCTTTGGAGGCACATCAGCCCACCAATGCCACCTGTAGACGGTTAGGGCTTGCAGTCGCCTTGCCAATTCATGTGGACTTACGGTGATACCCCGATTTGCTCTGAAAGAGAATAAATGCCAAAAATGGTGCCTCTCTTATCACTACCAGTGATGACTAGAGCATCACTATAGCCTTCAAAAGGGTGACGCACGCATGTGGTTAACCAAGACTCCCATTTGCCCTCAATTCTACTTGGGTCGATCTTTCTCTGATCAACAAGGTCCTGGACTGTGGGTGAATGTGTGAGCGACCCAACAATAATGCATACTCTAGCAGGTCTAGTTACATCGCGGGTCTTCACAACAGGGTTGCACTGTCGTCCGACGACTTTGCCAAAATCTTTGGAAAGGTTCTTGGCTGCGATTTCTACACCAGCGAAGTCGTCTTCATCGATGAAGATGTCCGCATCAATGAGACTGAAGCCATTGCCCAACTCAAAGGACACCACCTTTTGGTCATGCATGGCTAATTTCCATGCATAAATTATTTGCGAAATGGATGAGATTATTTGAAAACGCTGACGGATGTAGTCGGAATTCAGTTCAATGTCAGCGCAACGTTGATTATTTGAAAGTTCGAAGGGTTTCAAGTAAAGGAAGTCAGCTCCAGCTTTTGCTGACGACGTCACGCGGGCACGGTTGACTATGCTGTGGAATGGTTCTCCTCACATTAACGGACGCCACGGGATCGGCTATGGAACCGCTGGCCGAAGGATCGGTTTAACTGGGATCTAAGCAGATGTTTTTGCGTCAGGAGTCCCGGTAGGTCGACAAATCAGCAAAGGAATAATATGCGGTTCCAATTAAATAGTCTTGGCGCTTGTTCACAACCACAGTTGACCAATACATGCAGCCTTCCACCAGCCGATTTTGTTGATGGCACAGTTAGGAGGCTGGATATTCGTACTTCGTTTTCACTTGTTGCTCTCGTTCGCATATGGTAATTTATAGATGCTCAGGGGCTTGAAATTTTGAAGAAAGCAATAGGCTTCGCGAGCTGGCGGTAGCTGCTGACGCCAGGCTGAAGGCTATGAGATTCCAGTGACCAGCCACGAACGTCCAATTGCGTCTCGCTATCACACCCCGCAGTTTCGTCTCCGCATCGTGCCTCAACCCAGGTTGGAAATCTACTTTCGTCTTGCTTTTCAAATAGCTGAGATATTGCGAAAAGTTGTCTTGTCTCAACTTCCTAGTGTGGGAGCAGCTCTAGCTTGCAGACCTCGAGCCGTGTGTCCGTCAAACATTAATTAATGATACATCGTTTCTCACTCGAAGAAATTTTTGGAGATGGTTCATGTCGTATCGTGACCTGCGGTTGCAACCTTGAGAATATCGTCCTCAAATCCAGAAACATAACGGACCTCAACCCCACCATCCTCAAGCATCTGGCGGCCAGGGTTCTTTCCGACGAATGTTTCTGGTTCTTGAACTCCCACGTAAACCTTCTTGATCCAGCTCTTCTGGCGAAGCAGGCGTTCAACGCATGGGAGCTTGCCACTTAGTCGCTTGAAGCAAGGCTCTACCGTAGTGTAGAGAACGTGTGGACTGGTTATGACTGATGAGAGATCTTCTTCGTTCGTGGAATGTTGCTCTGCAAGTTTGAGCAGGCAGCACTCCTCAGCATGCGTGTTTCCTTGGAGCTCCAAGGTATAGCCCTCAGCGGAAATTTGGTTGTCTCCAAGTCTCAACAGCACTGCACCCACACGGAAATTGGTTGGCTTGGGTGCTGATTTCTGTGCTAAGATCAATGCACGTTGCATTAATGCTTTGTGCCCATCACTTTTTGCAGTATCCATGTTGTTGTATTGGCAAATAGCGAGAGACAGAACTTTTCAGTTGTAAAGGTCAAATTGGTGGTGTATAGTGAGCTTTAGCCAAGCCGCCGAAAAACAGGCTGTCAGTGGGCCTTGATGGCCCGCCGACCCCCCATTAAGCTTATCGTTATCAGGTCCTTTGACGCGTAGCGACGCGTGATCAACTCAGTGAACCATCAAAGTTATAGTTGTTGTCCTCAATTGGATCTTCAAGTTACATGTTAGTACATCGGTCTAATTATACAAGACAAAATCTTGCAACATGTCGGATTACGAGGACGAAGTCGACTCCGAACCTCCGGCAATCGACCCTTATGAGGTTCTTGGCCTAGAACGCACAGCTACAGCTGATCAGGTCAAAAGCGCATATCGCAAAGCGGCATTGAAAAACCACCCAGGTAGGAGGCTGCATGAAAGATAGGACAGATTTGGGATGACCTCGCTCATATGTTTCCATTACAGACAAGGTTCCACCAGATCAAAAAGAGAACGCCCACGCGACCTTTCAGAATATCGCATTCGCTTACGCTGTGTTGTCTGACCCCGCGCGACGGAAGCGATATGATGCAACTGGATCTACGGCTGAGTCTATCGTTGACTCTGAAGGCTTTAACTGGAGCGACTATTACCGCGAACAATTTAGAGACTCTATTTCGGAAGATGCCATCAGGAAGTTTGCCGAGAAATACAAAGGCTCAGATGAAGAGAAGGATGACCTTCTCATTGCTTTTGAGGAATGCAAAGGAGACATGGATCAGGTGTACGAGCGAGTCATGCTAAGTGATGTCGTTGAAGATGATGAAAGATTTCGCAAGATCATCGATGAAGCAATTGAGACGGGCGATGTACCAGGATTCTCTGCCTATAAGAAAGAAACTAAGCAAAAACGTGCTGCTCGTGCCAAAGCTGCGAAGGCCGAAGCTGTGGAAGCTGAGGACTATGCTAAGGAGCTTGGTGTGCATGACAAGCTCTTCGGTGGCAAATCAAAGGGAAAGAAGAAGAAGAGTAGCTCAGAAGATGACCTGGCGGCGTTGATTCAGCAGAGGCAAAAGGCTCGATCGGAGAATTTCTTGGACCATCTCGCGGAAAAGTATGGAGCTTCATCTGGCTCAAAGGGGAAGAAAGGCAAGAAGCGTCAGGCGGAAGAGGATGAGCCATCAGAAGAAGCTTTCAAGGCAGCAGCAGCAAGGCTAAATAAATCAAAAACATCTGGTAATGGAGCACAATCTGGGTCTAATTCTAGCGGTCGGTCAAAGAGATCCCGGCAATGATTGTAAAAATGACACTTTTTTTTGTAGTATGGCGTTCACGGACTGGGACAGGAATCACGGTAACTTCAGAGACAGGAGAAGGAAGTAGGATGCAGATAAAGGCATGCAACTAGAACTTTACAAAGGCAGATTGATTCTTGAATGTAAAATGTGTATATATTTAAGAAGTTATCTGATCGTTTCTGAGTTATTCTGGCAAACAAGGATAGTAGCTGCTGTCACTGTTCTGTTAGTGAGGTTTGAAAGTGCCCATAGCGGGGCTTATGCTATGTTTCGCCAGGCAAGCAGTCCAGACTTTTGTTAGCTTCCACATGAACTCGCTTCAATTCAAGCGCGTCGTAAAACGACGGCAGAGCATCCCGTTCAACGAAGCCCTTTACGATCATGAAGACCGATTTCTCGATTATTTGGTCGACAAAAGCAATAAAACGACCATGCTATGAGCGGCGCACCGCGAGTCACCCTCTATCCGCGCCACTGCTTTCACCTCTCGCCAACCGTGAATACCTGGTGCCTACTGCGTGCGACTGAGATTCACGATCTGGATCAGCATGCTGGTTTCGAAGGTACGTGAAAAGAGATATTTTGTCTTGGGCTAGACTGACTGGTGATTATATAGGAGAGAATTTCTACTTCTATAAAAACCTCCCGATAAAATGGGTTCGCATTGTTGGCGTGATTGTTTCCATCGACGAAAACACTGGCCGGCGCTTCTACACGGTTGACGATGGTAGCGGCAAATGTATTCAGGCTTTAGTTGCACTTCCGGTTATACCAAACACGGAGAATGGGACAGCGCCTACAACAGAGCAAAATACTGTAGGGAAGAATGTCGCATCGGAGGCAGAATCAAAGGCCACGCAGAACCTTGGACCATACACAGGCATTGATATCGGGGATGTGGTTGATATTAAAGGTTTACTCTCTACGTTTCGAGAAGAGCGGCAACTAAATATTGAGAAGATGGTCGCCCTTCGAACAACGGCACAGGAAGTTGCACTCTGGGAAAGAAGGGCCAAGTTCCGCCACGACGTACTCAATGTTCCATGGGTCCTCCGCGATAAGGATATCCGGCGTTGCCGCAGAGAGGCTGAACGGTCTGAAGCCGAAGCAGAGCGGAAAAAAAGGCGCTTGAAGCTAATTATCGAAGGCGAAGCTGCCCAACGTCAGAAACGACCCGCCAGAGATACAATACGGAGCAAATCGCGTGAGAATGGAGAAGCCGATAGCGTCCAAAGTATAATTCGAAACGGCGCACCTAAGGGAAAGTATAATGCACTTGGATTATAACTGTATTGTTGTTGGTCGTCGCGTTAAGATGGTTAGTTGGGGAAATCGATTTCAATGGAAGAATACAGTATGTTGCGGTGATATCAGCAGCAGCAAACAGTCCCTCTTCTCGCCAAAGGTGATACTAGGTATATCGCTCCCTAGTAGCATCATGCGTGATAATCAAGATCCTTTGAACTATGATGCTGCATTCTTGAATTAGTGACGTGTCTTTCTTCCAAGTCGACAGACTGCGGCTGGATGGTTGGCTGTTAGAACCAAGCAAAGCGGGACTTCTCCGCGTTGAGTCCGTCGCGCAGTAGCTCCGCTCCTTTTAATACTACTTAATTAACATCTAAATGAAGATTCCGGTTTCGCTTCTGCATGATTCTGTTTCGAACACAAGCGAGGCCACATCACACACAAATGACGCAGTGCCATATAATAACCTCTAGTGGCTGGTATTGTCTTCGGCCAACCCATCCAACGACGCAAATCTTCTAGCCTCGTGGATATTGAAACGGCGCCTGTGACCCAGTGACGGACTATTCCTACTATCTGCGAGAGACCGGCCGGACGGGTGATACCGACTCCATTACCGGGTCGAGCTCTTGTTCTTTGCTGGAGATCTCATGACAGAGAAAGAAGTAGCAACGGTGCCAAAGGCTCTTTCTCGCACCTCGATGTTTGAATCGATCACATGTAAAAAGGTAACCATATGGACGATGTAAGCTGGGAAGTAGCTTTCCATTTCTTCCTAGACGACACTTTCCAAAACTGGTAGAGCTCGCGAATTAATATGCGTGAGAGAAAATAAAGATCATCATGTTCCCTCTCTATTGCCGCATTGATCCTCTCACTCATCGAACTCTGCCTCAAACTTTTCTCCTCAGTCACCTAACAAAAACTTTCTCCTAGAAACTAGCCTACCTATCACTCTCACAAAATTTCGGTTCTGCTTTAGATTTCTGGTATCTTTAATTTTTCTTCTTCTTTTTGATGCTATTCGATTTGCTATCAGCATTCCAACAGAGAGACATCTTACAAAGGTACGCGCAAAACAAACAATTTGTCACCTCGCAACAGTCCGCATTCCTCACTTTTAATCCGATCACACATGGCTGTGAATCATTCGTAGCTAAACATGTCTGTTCAAAACCCACGTCTTCAACACAATAGCTCTCCCTCAGCATTCCTACCTTTGCATTGTCCTATACACTCGACAGCTCTGCAACCTTTGGGGATTTAGTCAACGTTGAAAGGACATCTGAATGAGCAATATATCTTTGGAGATGCACAATATTCTACTACAATGGCTCTTTATCAAATTATTACATGGACTTCCTGGCTAACTCTTGCTCAACCAACAGACGCCCGGTTGGATACTGGTCAAGGTCGCTCCGTACCTTTGAGAAAAGTCTTCAAGCCGCATCGGCATTTTGCATTTCATAACTTATTACCAATAACGAACTCCTCGTCTAGCAAATCATCAATATCGAATAGTCTTGATCTGGGCTCGACCAGTTCTGTTAACCTCTCAGCTAGCGCCCCTGTCAGCACGGTACCACTATTTTGTGATCAGCCAGACTTTACAGAAACAATAACTGTAACTACCAGTGTCTCATCAATTGGAAATAATTGTCCGGTATATTCTCAAACAAACGCAACAGCGAAGGGAAAGTTCGACATCCCTGGGAGACTGCCGCAATTGACCGCCACTGAGACTCACTTGGAGTCAACCACATTAGCTAGCTCAACGATGGTTACTACACACACAAATGCCACAATGTTATCAAAGGACATTTTTTCTGAACCCATCGATACTAAAATCCCTCCCTCACAAATCCAGGTTCGAAATGATCACCCGGTGCCGCGGAAGGGCATCACACAACAAGCGCCGCTTCAGACCAACAAATTCTACTCCAACTTCTTCCTTGAGGACCAACGCTCTCCAACTTTCACATTCCCATACTCAATATCATGGGCCGGAGGAAAGGGTCCCACTGCAAGTTGGGGCATGGCGTGCTCTCATATTGAAGCGAGCCAACGGGTTTTTGGCAAAGAAAAGTTTAATGGAGCCTCCTCTTACTATATCAACCCAGTGGGTATCCAATCTATGGTGATCTCGGCCAAAGAACTGGGAAAGGAAACAGCTCTTACTATTGACAGTGTGACTGCCTTCTCAGCAAGAGTACATCTTAGCCAGAATAACAAATCACCGCCGGCACTCTCTTTCCCATTGGTGCAGGGGATGGCGTATATCACCTCTCAGTTCAACGGTGTCACCCCTATAATTCAGTCAGGTGTGTTCTTCAAGACTATGACTCGGGACACGCATTCGCCAAAGAGTGACATGGCAAAGTTTACGTTCACTCTGGAGGATGGATCAATTTGGTTTGTCTATGCATGGAAGACAAAGGGGGAGCAACTGGACCTCAAAATTGTGAATAATGGACGAGCTGAAGCAAATGGAAAGTTCTTTGGCCTCATTCAGGTGGCCAAGCACTCAGGAAAGGCCGCGATCGACCCCGTTCTTGACGATGGCGCTGGTATATATCCGGTGACGCTCAAGTTGACTGGATCGGCTCACGGATCTGTGGGATCATATTGCTTCAATTTTGAGAAGAACGGACACCAGGAGGGAAATCTTTACATGTTTGCACTTCCTCATCATGTGAGTTCATTTGATGACGATACGAAGAAGCGGGTACAAAAGATTCAGCTGCAGTCGACGACAAAAGGATTGGCGACGCTAGTCAAGGGAACACAATGGACCATGATTGAGCATTCGATGCCTGTCAATATGTCTTTTGCTCCTTGGGATCCCAAGAAAGGAAGCGTTGAGCATTTGTCAGATCATGCAAAGGGTGTCATCCGCGCGGCTGCAGCCAAGGAGGTAGCACAGAATATGATTGCGCAGAGCAATCTCGATTCTATGTATTTCAGCGGCAAGGTTAGTTTCTATTCCCATCGCCGTCCCAGAGACCCATTTGTTAACGTTGTTCAGGCTTTGGCAAAGTTTGCAACAATTTTATATGTAATCAAGCACATGTTGGGAGACCAGGCACTAGCACAAACCGGCTTAGGACAGCTCAAGGCGGCGTTTGCAACGTTTGCATCAAATAAGCAAAAGTTTCCTCTAGTTCATGAAAGTGAGTCTGGCATTTGACCTTTATCTTTAGGACTTTAATCGATACTGATGGATTTCCAGCCGCCTGGGGAGGTGTTGTATCATCTGCGAGCTATGTCACGGGTAACTCTGGGGCTGATTTCGGCAATACGTATTACAATGATCACCACTTCCATTATGGCTATCATATTCTAGCTGCGGCAGTCATTGGCTATCTTGACCCTGATTGGGTCCAGTCGAACAAAGACTATGTCAATTTGCTTGTACGGGATGTGGCCAATCCAAGCACCAAAGACAAGCTCTTCCCTTTGTGGCGCAACTTTGATTGGTATCACGGCCACAGTTGGGCTCACGGTCTCTATGCCGCCTCGGATGGCAAGGCAAGTATTTTTGATTGTTGACGGCCATATGTCCTATTACTGACTTTTTTATTTCTTTATCAGGACCAAGAATCGAGTTCGGAGGACATGATGCATGCTTATGCCCTCAAGATGTGGGGGATGGTCAGTGGCAACTCTGATTTGGAGGCCAGGTAGGAACTTGAAGATTGCGACTCTTGTCGTTTGACTCGTTATTAACAATGGAATTCCAGGGGCAATCTGCAACTATCAATCATTGCTCGTAGTTTGCAGAGCTATTATCTGTACAAGAAGGACAATCAGATACAGCCGAAGCAGTTCATCGGCAACAAGGTGGCGGGAATCCTGTTTGAGAACAAGATTGATCACACGACGTACTTTGACCCAAACATTGAGGCGATACAAGGCATACACATGATTCCCATCTTACCGTCGACGCCGTTTGTGCGGCTCAAGGACTTTGTTCAGGAAGAGTGGGATGCCTTTTTCAGCAAGGGGCGAATTGATGACATTGGCAATGCCTGGAAAAGCATCATTTGGGCAAGTTATGCATCAGTTGAGCCGAAGAAGGCCTGGGAATTCTTCAGCTCACGTACATTCAGCCCTCAGTGGCTGGATGGCGGAGCGTCGCTGACGTGGTTCATGGCTTATTCAGCCGGTAAGTTTGAGATGTTTCTGCCAAGACTTGAGCTAGAGGCTGATAATTGCGGTCTCAACTAGCGCTTGGAGGCATTTGACTTTTTACAGTCGATGGCAAGGCGAGGTAATGTGCTGCTGTGTGGATTGGCGGCTGGTTGCGCTGGATTAGGAGAGTTTGGATCGACAACCAACCTCTTGGCGGTTTGAGGCTTTGATCAGGACGAGTCAGGTCTGGGTGTAGCAGGGTCAGACCCAGATATGATGCGTCGACGTGGCATGTGGGATGCAAGGCTGGCAAGCTGGGTATCTGGTATATATGATGATATGAAAGCAGCAATACGATAGTTCCCTACGTAGTAGTAAAGTGGTCACATTGAATTGAACTGAGACGTGAATATACATGTGTATTGTGTTCATAACTATTTGCTACAATCGTGTTTTGTGGATTAAAAAAAATCAAGGAATTAATTGCAAGAGTCATGAAGCGCTAGGCTTTTTCAGAGGTGGGGCATAGAACCTGTCTTTTGTACGGAGTACATGCAACATCATCGGTGTAGATGAGTCAGGGTCTTAAGAATCATGGTGTTTGGGGGAAAATAGCACCCAAAAAAAAGGGCATACAGATGTTGGACGAGAAAAAGTAAGGCTATGCAGTGGGGACCAGATCTGGACAGAAACAAATTTAAGCTTAATTTTATCGGCCAAGCATTTCTCTGGGCAGTGACCACGTTGTCTGGCGGCTAGATATCAGTGAGGCGGCGAAGCACAGCCTCATCTCGATGGGGGGGAAGGGGGGCGGGGGTGCAGTCTCTATATGGGAGAGGTTACAGTGAAGAATTTACGGGTAGGGAGGGGTAGTGAGGCGGACGGAGTTGGGGTTTGGTTGAATTGGGGCGGTAAAGATGATTTTAGGCGTGTAAAGAAGGGATGGTAGAGGTAAGTTGCGGTTTATATATATACATAAATAATGAGGCAGCTCATATTAATCGTGATGGTTAGATGGGTTGACTTGACAGGATTTAATACGGGAAGATACGGAGTACAGGTACCTTAGATATGTACATGGCAAAACGGTACCTAAAATGGGAGTGGGTTCTGTTGTTGCAAACGTAAGGGAACAGCGGTGGACGAGATTTCCAACACCGTTGCTATTGTTAGGGTGCTCCTATATTTTAGGTACTTACTTTACCTTACCGACGCGAACCCGCCGTGCTTGTTTCAGGCTGTCTCTGACTGAACTGGGAGGAATGGAAACAAGCGAACGAAAACCAGGTGACACAAAAGACGCAGAGAGAGCTGTCGTGTGCCAGAGATACCTAGTCCCATGTTGCTGGGTCAGCAAAGATGCATGACGCAAGGAGAGACAGAGAGAGACAAAAGATCGAGCTTGTTCCCCACCTGGTGCCTGCCCACATTTCTGCAAACGGAACCTGGAACTTTGGCCCCCCGCAGATCCCTGCATGGCGGCTGCTGCTGCTGCTGCCGCTGCCGGGCTGTTGCTCCAGCAGCTTCAGAAGCTCAAAGGGCTCCAGGGCTCCAGGGTTGTCTCTCCAGTGCTGCCGAGCGGGCGTCTGAGTGGCCACTCTAGGGCCTGTTAGGCCTAAAACGGGTAGCCGTAGAGTGCTGCAGCGGTAAGACAGCATTGGATCCATGGAGCATGGATAGCTCCATCTACTGCTGCTGCTGCTGCTGTCCCCGCAAATGCCGCTGCCGCTACTCAGAAGCTTGAGCTTGAGCAAGGTACGTACATGCATGGAGGCCTCCCAAGGAAGTGCTCCCTTCTCAATCCTATCACGATCATCAGCATCATCATCATCACCATCAGCACCAGCAGCATCACCAACTCGCTATCGCTCACTACGACTGGTCCAATCGCCTGCACAGTCAGTCAGTCTTACTGCACAATTGCTTGCTATCACTTCACTCTATTTTTTGTCCAATTGCTTTTTTGTTTTGCATCACTCCCGCCGCTTAGCTGTTCGTTCACCTGGTCATCATCACCATCCATCCCCCCCTCCCCCTTCGTCTCATCCAAGCCTCAACCACGACACGTAATTACCGGACTACTGGTGATCTAGACGACTTTACTGGGCTTGGCATTTTCTCTCTACGGGAGAGCTACGACAGCTAATACTCGACGCTACCATCACAAAGTAACAAATAGTAGCGGTGGTGGTTGTATTGGCGTGTATCTACTCCTGTGCCACACACTCACCGAGTCTACTGACTACACTTCTCCAATCTCCTACTCCTCCCACAGCCTCCGAATAGTTTCCCCATTCGTAAAGATCCGGGACTTCCAGCCATGGTTTGGGGTCTATGTAAGTAGCACCACGATTCCTCCTCCTCCTCCTCCTCCCTAGTCTTTGCGGCTTTTTTTCTCTATCCCTCTTTGTCTCTCTCTTTTTCACTTGCCTCGATTCGATCGAAACCATCTACCTTTTAGACCTGGCAAGCTTGAAAATCAAACTTCCAGTTGACAAAAAACGAACTCAACCTAAAACACGCCACAGCAAGGAAGAAGTAGATTGATTACATGGCACTGCATACATATCCTTCTGCTCACTCAACCCACTACCACTACTACTCCCACCACCACCATTCAGAGCTCCCCAAAAAAGCTAGTCGTCACTAGTTATCCCTGCTCTCGTGACCCTGTCACTGTCTTCCTTTCCTTCTACTGCAGCAACAAGCTCCCTTTCTTCCCTTTCATTGCCATATCATCCTCGTCGTCGCCATCAGTTTCCCTGTCTGTCCGTTCATGGGCCCTGTAACTGCCACCTTCGTCTCTCCTCGTTGAGAATCTTGGAGCTAACACCTTCGGCCTTGTTGCCGATTGACCCGTCACAGCTGGCTTGAATTGGTCCAGGAGCATTCGAAGAGAAATGAGTTTCAAACCAGATAACCAGACCGACGAGCGCACGCCGCTGATTAACGGCGAGGGCGCCTCGTCCGTCAACGGCAACAACCACATTCAGCACCAGCACCAGCACCAGTCACAATCATCCTCCTCCGCCACCTGGAAGTTCTTCTTCGACTCAAAATACACTCCCGGCAATGACAGCTCCAACTTGGCCGTGAGAGCTCTCGCCTATACCTGGCATGTGGGCAAGGTGACCATTCTCAGCAGTAAGTTCTATCCCTAGACGACTTGACATATCCACGATGCTGTGTAGTCTTGCGACTGACAGCTTTTTGATTTTCGATAGACTATGTCAACTTCCTGCTTGTTATGGTGCCGATTGGCATCGTCGCCGGTGTTTTGGAATGGAGTGCTGCCGCCGTCTTCACCATCAACTTCTTGGCCATTATCCCGCTAGCTGCCGTCCTTTCGTTTGCGACCGAGGAAATTTCCCTGAAGCTGGGCGAGACGTTGGGAGGATTACTCAATGCCACATTTGGAAACGCCGTTGAACTGATTGTACGCCCACTCCTGTGCCCCCCCTTTTTATATCAACAACTCAAGTTTGATTTACGTTGTGCTAATTATCTGCAGGTCAGCATCATCGCACTGAGGGATAATCAAATCGAGGTCGTGCAATCGTCTATGCTTGGTTCGATTTTGTCCAACTTGCTTCTGGTCATGGGAATGTGCTTCCTTTTCGGTGGCCTTCGCCATCGTGGCCAGAATGGCGCTGGTACAGAGCAAAGCTTTTCCACGGCCGTAGCGCAAACTACTTGCTCTCTTATGGCTCTTTCTTCCGCCTCTCTTGTGATTCCTGCAGCTGTACGTTTTCTTCCCAGAGTCTGATTTGATTTGAAAAGCTTTTGTGTACTAATAAGGGGGGGGTATCTTAGCTATACGGAGTCCTTGATTACAATGGCTCTGATGACAAGGTCAAGACCATCCTTGTCCTATCTCGCGGCACTGCCATCATTCTTCTCGTCCTTTACGTCATGTACCTCATCTTCCAGCTCCGTACGCACAGCAACCTTTTCGACGCCGAAGACCAGATCGAAGAGCACGAGCCCGAGGAGGCAACCCTCGGTCCGATCGCTGCAGCGGGAGTGCTCGTTGTAGTCACAATTCTGGTTGCCGTGTGCGCTGATTACCTCGTCGGAAGCATTGACGAAATTGTCGAGAGCACAAATATCAGCAAGGCCTTTATTGGTTTGATTTTGATTCCCATTGTTGGAAACGCGGCAGAGCACGTCACCGCTGTGGTGGTTGCCCTCCGGAACAAGATGGATTTGGCCATGGGAGTTGCCATTGGCTCCAGCATTCAAATTGCTCTGGGTGTGACTCCCTTCTTGGTCATTGTCGGCTGGATCATGAACCGGGAGATGACCCTCCACTTTGAGACCTGTAAGTCGCCCCATGTGTTTTTTGCAATATTTAATTGTTCAAAGGTATACTAACAGTTGTGATTAGTTGAAACTGTTGCATTTGCCGTGTCCGTCTTGGTTGTCACATTCGTTGTGCAGGACGGCAAGTCCAACTACCTTGAGGGGGCTATGCTTCTTGGTCTATACCTTATCATCGCTGTCGCCTTCTTTGCAACCCCAAGCGATTTCTTGGACAATCCAGGCGCCGCCTTCACTGGCAACTAAAAGCCTCTGATAATTTTACCACTTATTGATGGGTGGATAATCATCGAAGACAACCTAATTACGACTTGGTGGAGAAAAGGGGGTCTATTCACCGGCTTACAAACAGTCTTTTTTTTCAAATGGTCAAAAACTACTGTTGTTTACAATCGAAATAAGAACGCCTCCTGGTTTGGCAGTTATTTTTTTGTCCTCTGATGTATGATTAGGAGTGGCATCGGGTTTCATAAGGGGTTGGGCTTCGTAAATTATGAAGTGTTGAGGCTATCGGAGGGGTTGTGCTAAGAGAGCTCTGGGTAGTTGTTTATGCGAGAGAGAGAAAGAAAAGGGTTTGTATCTGCTATGTCATATGATTTCCGTAGATGTCAGCTTAGTTGAGAAGTTTACGTACGGAGTAATGCGAGTGAAGGGAATGAAATAAATTTCAAACACGCGGTGTGTGGTTCGGCATGCCGACATGGGACTGTGTTTGATTTAGAGAGCGTGTAAAATGGATCTATAATTTCGGAAATGAAGACATTGAATGAGCGAGCGTGCCAACACGGAGGAGAGTATTCCATAACATATAGTGGTAAAGTCCAAGGAGTTGCACAAGAACCTTTACATATCGAATATACGCAGTAGATACGCTAAGTACCCATATCTACCTCTCTATTTAAAAGTAACTAGGTAATAACCGCCAAGTTCTAGGTACCTATATATATACCCATCTATCCCGACTTTCTACTTCCCACATCCACAACAACGGTAATACTTTTTGTTTTCTACGCCGTAGGCTTCGACATCGGCGCAATAATGCCCTGCTTCATCAGCACCCTTGGCTTGGTGCTGTCCTGGAACGTCTCCTTGGTCATCCACTCTGGCCCGACGGGCAGGCGGAGCGAGCGCTCGTATTGCTGTCGTGATTCGAAGGGGTGGGGGAGCTGTGAGGCGAGGAGTTGGTCGTTCTGTAAGAGGGATAGGTGGTTAGTAGAGGAAGTCGCCAAGTCAAAACAAACAAACAAAGAAATTGAGTAAATGAGTATGGAGGAGGGGGTAAGACACAGGTAGGATGTGGTGACAGTAAAGGGGACAGTGCAACTAACCTTCTTGATGCGCTTTTCATTGATTATCACCTTCTCCAACTTGGCATCCTTGCGATTCTTCTTCTTTATCCCCTCCACCTTCGTCAAGAACCGACCCTGGTGTCTCTTCTGCTCACGGCTGCTCACTCCCTCACCCACCCAGGAACCCCACCCCGGCAGCGTATTATCCACAACTTTATCATCGTCCGCCTCTGCAATCTCATCCTTTTCGCGCTGGAATTCCGCAACGACATCTTCACCTGCAAAGGCTCGGGCAACGAGTTCTTGGTCCCGAATAGCTAGGGGCATGTGGCGCTCTGTTTCGGATGCGGAATCTTCTTCTTCTCCTCCATCTTCGTCTTGTGGCTGTGTTTTGTCTGTTGTTGATGCAAGCGCTTTGCTAGAGTTTGATTTTGATTTGGGCTTGGGTTGGGCTGGTGGGGATGCGATTAGGATGTTGGCGTTGAGGTCGAGGTTGTCGGCTCGAGAGGAAGAAGTCGAGGCTTTCTTGCGGCGGGTTTCGCCTTGGGACCAGGCGCCTGCTATTGATGAAGTGGCTGCTGCTGCTGATGATGATCCAACAGGGGTGGACCAAGCACCATTCGTGGAGACAACGCCGTTTACGACGTGAGGGGCTCCGTCGCCATTGGGAAACGAGACATCAACATCCTTTGAGCGACTCTTCTTGGCTGCCCGTGCTGAAGTAGTCTGCCCTGTCGAGAATGGGTTTTCGGCAGCCGGGGCGCCGTATTGTCTGCGGCCAACCTCTCCAACCTCCTCCTCGTTATCGTCATCGGATACAGCCGCCTCCTCCCCGTCGAGATCTCTGCGGATTTCCTTAATCAACTCGTCATTCGCCTTCTTCTTTGCAGCTTCGGCCTTTTGCATGAATTTCATCTTCATCAACCGTGACTGTGGTGTGTCGTCCTCTTCTTCAAGCTCATCCAGTTGTCGTCTCAGATCTGCATCATCGTCATCATCTGAACCAGAGCTACTTGTCTCGTCCGAGTCATCACCATCAGCTCTTGTCCCCTTGCCCTCTTTCCTGCGTCGGAGTTCCTCATCCTTGCGAGCCATCTCCGTCAACCCCGCTCGGAAATCGTCGTCCCAAACAGCTCGCTTCGTCTTAGATCCCATTTTGGCCCACTTGCTTTCCTTGTGACGTTGGCCGACTCGCTCCAGAGCCCGCCGACGATCTTGCGCCTCCCTTTCCTCCTCCGAATCAATCTCTCCAGCTTCGGCCATGGCTTCCCTAGTGGCCATGTCATCTCGCTCTCTTTGCTTCCGATGTACTCGATGATAGGCTTTGCTCTTGATCTTCTTGATTCTCTTGGCCCGTTTGGCCTCTCGTGAATTAAGCTCACGTTCCATGCGCTTCCTCTCCAAAACTTCCTTGCGCGTCAACAGATTGCCCTCCTCGTCAAATTCCTCCTTCTTAGGTTTTGCCTCCTTCTCAAGGGACAGCCCGCTCTGCTCCATAATAGACATAATCGTAGATTCCAGTTCATTCGACGCATTTTTGGGATTGAGCGACTGCAGCTCTGTCACGTCCACTCCCTCCAATGCCAAGTTCTGAGGCAGAGGGAAAACCAGATGCTCAGCTCTACGATTCTGCTTGACCGTCTCTGTCCATCGATCTAGCGTCTCGTTCGTCTTTTCATAAGCAGCGGTTCTATCTAGGCGGCCCTGCTCTCTTCTTGATAAAGGCACATCCAGCTTCTTAGTAGCTCCCGGTCGTTTCTCCTTGTCCTCTTTCTTCATAAGCTTTACCGACCTTTTCATGAAAGGATCATTAATCCCCGAAAGACCCAGGTCACTTAGATCAATCTTCTTGTGTTTTGATGTTGACGCATCGTTGTCGCCCTCGTCAGTTTTGCCACCAAAGCCAGAAATCAGCCCCTGGAGGTCTTTCAACCTCTCCACATCGGCTTCATCACTCTCATCGTCGGCATCCTCAGATTCCTCAGATTCGTCGGAGTCTTCATCCTCGTCTGAATCCCCTGATTCAGCTTCCTCATCCTCTTCAGGCTCGTCGGATTCCTCCTCGAATTGATCCAAGGCTGTGGCAAGATCAATCGCCTCTTCGCCCAGAGTTTCTCCCTGATCATCGTTGCTGTCATCGGAGTCGTCTGAATCTTCCTGCTAAACTATTAGCGCAATCCCTTGCCTTCTGGAAAACAGCAAGTTGACCTTGGTTTGTGATTTGGAGCCACGAAATGCGTAGCCCTGGAACATTTCGTTGTCGCTGTCCCCAAAAGCTTCATCACTCTCAATCTCTGAGTCTTCATCATCATCTGCCATCCCCCCTAGTCGCCACTCGTTTCCGTCGCTGTCGCTGCCAAATTCAATATCCTCTGGTGCTGTTGTCCCTCTCGGCGCCTTAATCTTTTTACGTTGAGGACCCTCATCTTCGTCATCATCCTCCTCTTCTTCGCCATCTCTCCCATGCTTCTTTTCAATTTCCACATCCAGTTCGCGCACTCGGGGCGTCCTCTTCTGCTTGGTGGGAAAGTGCTCCTGGGCAATGTTGAACGCATTCAACGCATTCGTTTGGGCCCTCGCTTTCGACTTTTTGGGGGCGGCTTTCGCCTTTGGAGCAGCCAGTAGCGGTCTCCCATGCGCCTGTCGACCTGGCATTTTGTCGAACCGTGTTGTGGTGACTTGAAGATTTTTGCATAGGACAGCCTAGCCAACCAGCAGTAACTGTAGCTCCTCTGGCAGCAGTACATTTCTTCATTTTTCTGCCGCGCAAAAAAATTGGCGGTGAGTAGTTTGTGGCGGGGACCCCCGGTCGCATCCCGCCTATCAAAATCGTCTTATTCCCGGTCTCATTCAGCTTCCGCCGACCCCAATCGTCCCATTATCCTTCTAACACCACAGTTGAAGTAAAGCATGAGCTACCATTCTTTTTTTATACTGCGCACTCGTAATTGAATCGCAATGGTGTTGTTCACCGCCGGAATGCGGAGGGCGGCCTTCCAAATACCCTCAAAGTTCTTCGTCTGCAACCAATGCCTCCGACAAGCCCCGCGACGCTCGCCATCCCACATTCTGAACATCATACGATCGAGGAGTTATGCCGATGCGAAGGCCACCACGCCGTTAGGAGGATTGGTGGATCAGCTTGCCTCAGGAGCAGCTTCTCAGGCTCAGCATCAGGCGACCAAGGGATTTCCTAAGAAGACAACTTCCAAGGCTGTCGCGTATTGGCTTCTAGGCAGCGCAGCCAGTTGCTTCGGCATAGTCGTCTTTGGTGGACTCACTAGATTGACAGAGTCTGGGTATGGTAGTGACGATCATTACGACTCTTCACCAATTTCTCACGGTTGCTAATGCCATATCTATAGACTTAGCATAACAGAATGGAAACCCGTGACTGGCTCCTTACCTCCCATGACCCAGGCTGACTGGGACTCCGAGTTCGAAAAGTATCGCGCCTCGCCCGAGTTTAAGCTTCTCAACCCACACATGACGCTCGACGAATTCAAAAAGATCTACTTCATGGAATGGACACACCGGTTTTGGGGCCGCTTCATTGGCCTCTCCTTCGTCCTACCCTCAATCTACTTTGTCGCCCGCCGGAGGGTCTCTCCCAAGATGGCCTTGAATCTGCTCGGCATCTCTAGCTTAATTGGATTTCAAGGCTTCATTGGCTGGTGGATGGTCAAGTCCGGCTTAAAGGATGACCTATTTGCCCCAGGCTCACATCCCCGTGTCTCTCAGTACCGACTGACTACGCATCTTGCTACCGCCTTTGTCTGCTACTCCTGGATGCTTCTTACCGGACTCTCTATTCTGCGCGCTCGCCGTATGCTCATCGACCCTGCCGCCGCTTCCACCTTGATCAACGCCATCAAGAACCCCGCCATCAACACCTTCAGACGCTCCGTCTTCGGCATCACCGGTCTTGTCTTCTTAACTGCCATGTCCGGCGGTCTAGTCGCCGGCCTCGACGCCGGCCTCATCTACAACGAATTCCCCAAGATGGGCCTTGGCTTCACCCCTCCCAAGTCCGAGCTATTCGATAAATTCTACTCCCGTAAGGAAGACGGCGCCGATCTCTGGTGGCGCAACATGCTCGAAAACCCCAGCCTCGTCCAGCTCGATCACCGCATCATGGCTATCACCACATTCTGCACCATCTTGGCCCTCTTTGCCTACTCGCGCACCGGCAAATTAGCAGCTGTGCTCCCCAAGAACGCCAGAAAGGGCGCCAACGGACTTGTCCACCTCGTCAGCCTGCAAGCTGCCCTTGGTATCTCTACTCTTATCTATATGGTGCCCATTCCCCTCGCTGCGGCTCATCAGGCTGGTAGCCTTGCCGTCTTAACTGGGGCCTTGGTGCTTGCTCATAGACTTCATGTTCCCAAGTCGACAGTTCGAGTGATTGAGCAGCGCTTGAAACAAATTAAGGCATAATAACTCTTTAATTATGAGTAGTAAAGAAGAATAACGCCTTCATGTAACCATAGATGTACCATATAAAAAGAAAAAAGGAGAGGGAAACAGTTTCAGAGAACAACCGGACGGTTATAGAGGTGTGAGAAAGACTCAACTCAAAATACAGATATTGACTTAGGACATCGAATAATGAGAAATGCCCTCACAGAAAGGTATATCTTCGCTAAATTACGTTGAATGTTTTTTTTTTTTTTGAAACAGCCCATCATCATATATACCCAAAGGGCATACTAATGAAAAGACTAGTCAAAAATATCGACTCGTGTCTTTATATCTGAAGTTCCATACTTTTTTCCCACAGAGCCCCAGCAAATATAAAAATCAAACCCAGAAACTCGTCCCCTGAGCCATCGTCCCATATGCCGTCCCCCCTCGGTTATCAATCCAACCTCCATTCTAATTGCCTCTACCAAACCAGAAAAATGATTGCGATTCATATTAACACATCATAAATGCCGAATATCCTTTTTTATATCGTTACACTTGTTTATCGATCGCGCCAGAAATTTTTCTTCCATGTATCGCTCAAAATGAAAAGGGAAAAGAAAAGAAAAAAGACACATAGGTTGTAAGTGTCATTGTATAAGGGTCCTGTTAGAGATTGATTGGTTCGGGTGACCTCTCCCTAATCTCTTTGGATGTCTGAAAACTTGTTTTTCAGTAACTCGAGTTGCCAAAATATTATTCCAAGTACATGTCGCTTCGGACCCCCTGCATTGCAATGGTCATGTCCGCCCCATGCATTGCATTAGCCTGCATTGCTGCCATATTCATGTTAGGCATCGTTCGATTCATGGCCATCGCAGTTCGGCCGACTGGACTACCCGCTCCATTCTGCATCATAAAACGCATCTCCGCTGCGGCGGCCGCGTTTCGTTGTTGCTGTTGCTGCGCTTGCTGCTGAGCTTGTTGATGTTGCTGTTGCTGCTGTTGAGAGACGGGGCCACGAGTCCGGGGAACTTCTAATTGTGGTTGTTGTTGCATGGGTGGATGCGCAGGTTTTATAGGAGACTGGGTCATCATGGCAAAGCTATCGTCATCTTCCATCTCGGCATCAGCATCCTGATCGCTTATCTCCTCAACGGATGGCGGCCCAGTATTGGTTGTGGAAGGTGCTGTTTGCTCACTCGCAGGACCATTTGTGCTAGCAGTCGACAATCGCTTGTCGGACGCGGCGGGTTGATGCTGTGACATTTGAGGTGTCGGAGCCGTACTCTGGGAATCGGGAGGGCTGTTCTGTGCAGTTCCTGCTGGTGTCTGAACAGATGGTTGCTCGAGAGGTCGCTGAGCGGTCATGCCGATAGACGAGACACGGGTTGATGTGATGACATTTTTCCATCTCTCAATGGACTTGGCCACAACAACGCTTAGATCCAGGTGACGATCCTCCATTTCAAACCCGACATACTTGGCGCCTTTTACACCTTGCTGGTATGCATGTGCAATGGCCTCTCGTTCCAGGGCAATGGTTGTAGGTAGGAGAAGTCTATATTCCCGAGGCTGTTGTGATCGGTTAAGCTGGCCAATGTGAGACTTGAGGTTTGCGTTCTCTTGCCTCAGCTTTTCTTGCTGATCCTTCATCTTGTCCATTTCCTTCTGTTTGCGCCCGACGCCCCGTGCCAGTTCGAGAACCCAGAGCTCATTCCTCCTTGGTTGAGGTAAGGTTTCCCAAACCGCATACGCAGATTGCAAGTGCTCAGTGACGTTCTTTTCAAGGAGATCAGCCGACTTCTCGGCCTGCTTTACAGCCTCCTTTGTATCTCGAAAGGGCCCGCCAGTTGAAGGGTATACCATTTCCTCCATGACAACGGTCGTTGCGGAGGCACATGAAATCCTCCAAGAGTTGAATTGTTCTTGGAAGTAGGCCTGGAGGGCGAGGAATTCACGCTGGCCAGGTGACTGAACAGACCATGATGTGGAAGTCGGATGTTGAGTAGATGAGAACAAAGTCGGGGGCGGCTGCAGACACTGAAGAGTGAGAGCTGGAAAGTCTAGTGAAAGTGGATCGAAGTCGAAGGGCATAGAATTACTATCGATTTGCTGCCTGTAGTCTGTTAGTTCAGGTTACTTCTTACATTATAATGAAGCAGGTCAAAGGCCGTCTCACTTCGCAGCTCGCCATGAGCTAACCAATTCTCTCAGGGCTAGCTCTGCAGCTCGTGCTGTGTCCATGGCATCTGCCAACTTCTGCTTGACATCAAACTGTTGTTTCTGGGCCACCTGTTTACTGACGGCTCTGTGCAAGCCTGGGCGTTTATTGCCATCTTGTGGCGTCTTGCCATCCCACGAGTTCTTGCTGGAGATGTCGGTTGCGGCCTCACTGGCCTGCCAGCTATTCGTAAAAGGATACTTGCTAAGCGTGGAGTCAACGGCATACTGTCCATCCTTGGGAAGTGACGATGTTTTAAAGACCTCCGTGTCCTGGACTGGAGTCGCTCTCCTTGTTGTGGTCTGGCGTGGCGTGCCTGCCGGGGTGGAGTCATCCCTCTGAGCACCTAATGAACCTCGAGGCTGGCGTCTTGTGATATTGCCACGGAGCTTCTTGATCTCATCGACATCGTGTAGGCCATCCGGGGGCTTAGGGTTCTTGTCCTTGATGTAGAGGTCGAGGTGTCGGCCGAGGGAGGATGAGGTAAAAGCCTGGCCGCAATAGGGGCATTTCTTGTCCTTGGCAGCCTTGGGCTGGTTGCCCTCAGTGCTCTGAGCTACTGATTCAGACATGTTGCAATCGTTGGGGGTTGCAATGACAGGAGGTCGTCGGTCGTCGAGTCGGGGAACCGGTTTAGGGATAAAGAGTCGAATGCTATGAAATCATGTGTAAAGAGATGTTCGGTGGATTGACGAGAAAGATAGCAGCTCCTCTGATGGAGCAGGACTCGCTAAGATCATAAGGAGCGTACGAAGAGAAGCAAGGCGGGTTTGGGGGAAGGGTAAAGAAAGAAAAAACGAGTGTAGAGAGGCTCACAGTCCTCCGAGGGGCTCAGGATGGCAGTCCAAAGACGAAAGGTTGACAGCTCGAATCCCGGGTTGCATCCAGGCAGGTATTCAAGATGTCAGATTGGGGGTGGGATCTCCCTGTCAGCAGCAGCCTGGAACCGTTCACCTAAAATCCCCTCGAAGCAACGGATTGCCAGAGTCAGGAGAAGTCGTGGGAAACCTTTAATTATTTTTTTAGGTGGTGAGTCCGGCTCAGGGGTGGAACCTCGAACGGGACGCATCCACGATGGAAAAAGGAACTAGAACACGCCCCCCCACCTGCCTGGCACCGGGCCAAGGATCCGCCAGCTGTACGTACAGTACATGAGGTACGAAGCTGTGCGAGGCTGCAGGACTACCTGGGCACCTACCAATCTGAGGAGCCGGCCTAGCCTACTTACAGGCGCTACAGGTGCTGCACAGGGGGTCCACGGGTCCCTCAGGCGTGCTTGGGGGAGGGCCTGGAGCTGGAGGGCCTGGCGGTGCGCGTCGTCGGCGACCTAGAGCCTTACAGCACGCCAGCTGCACCGACTCCGTAGCGCGTTAGGGGGTAATAACAGTTGAGGAAGAGGGGGGCCCTTGTGTCAGGTACTCCCCCACCGGGCGCCTGGTGGAGGGTACCGAGCAATAATATCTGCCCTCTCCGTCCTGCGCACATCAGCCACATTCTCGCACCCCAGGCACCTTCATCAGCGTCCAATCTCCCTCTGCTGGTCCGCTAAAGGCGAAGGCGCCGAAAAAGAATGTCCTTCCCCCCCCCAATGCATCAAAAAAAGCTACATGTGCCCATTCATTGCGCGTCATGGCGCTGTTGTATCGCAGCCCTAACGTATCAGAATGGGGCGGACGTCGATCATGTCCAGTCAATAACGGCCAGCTAAAATTCACGATTCCTTTATTATTAGGGTCGTATTTCGGTTTGTTTCGAGCCAAAAATTGGCAAGCGTCATCGGCCCTGAAAAAAGTACCAGCACACCATGGGGCCATCATTATTTCGAGATGTTCTCAGGGCTGTCAGTAAGAAGATGCTGCCACAGCGTGGATAAGCCGTTGGGTTTCCCATATGAGTCCCCTCTTTATGTCTCTGATTACCCGCCTCTATCACCACAAAACGCCTAGGCTGCGTGAAGTTGATTTCCCCCCTATTAGACACTTGAAGGTAATTACATAGGTACCTACCTAGGTAGGACCTAGCATCGCAGAACCCGGCTTGCCGGGTGCGTGCCAGCTCATCCCCTCTGTTTCAGTGGAAGCGTTCCATTCATTCGAGATGCTCATCAATGGCAAGCAATGATTGCCTCATTTTCGATGCCCTTATAAACGAAAGGCGACCGCTGGGGAGGCACGAACGGTGCAGGCAAGCAGGATACTAGGAGCATGAGGGTGTGATTCGACATCGTTTCTGGCCGCCCACGACTAGTTGGACTCGACACTCTGTGTCGGTCTTCCTCGACCAGTACAATTTCCAAACTCAAGGCGGCAACATGCACCATTACTTATCATTGAATAGGCTTCAAAGTATTTGAGACTCTGCGTTGTCGAATATGGATCATACATATGTTATGTGTCCTACCATAATGGCCAGTTACCAGAGCTAGACTAGGGCGCTTCAAGAGTACACCCTCAACAGCCACAACAAGGCGGCCGCATAGGCAACCTCAGCGGGCGACTCTTTCTTTGGGCAGTTGAAACAAAACAAAAATATGTCTCTTTACCAGATGGATAACTATCATCGTCACCTTGCCTGCAGACCCCAAGCACCGGTTGCCAGGATGTAAATGTCACATGGCGCAAGAACACCTTCCTCGCCCCAAGAAAAGGCGCGAAAGCTATTCAATACGACATAGATTGCTGAGATTAAATAAAATAAAATAAAGATCCGGAACTCCAGGGGTGTGTCGCTTTCGGGAGATCTTCGAAGACTGTCAGGGGGGGTATCTACTCTTGTCGAAGTGTGCTACCCAGCAAGATTACGATTACAGACCGAGCTGGTGAAGAACGAGAAGACTAGCAACATGGAGAAGGATAATAGAGAAGACGAAGAAGAAGAAGAGTATCAAATGAATAGACAGGCTTGGCCATGGATACTTCGGCTTGGTCCTTCTCCTGACAAAACCACCACCCATGTCCGCAGCGGATGCTGTCATGCCACATCCGCGTCGCCGATTTTCAACCCGTCACCAACGGTCTAATTGGTGTCACGTTAGTTACATAGGTCCTCCCCTCTGACTGCATGGAGATGGGGGATAGGAGGACAAACAGCGATGGAGCCCTGGTCACTTTGGCTGCCCGCCCTTTTCGGTTGCGTCTCCGTCGATTACGCCGGGATGGGCACCCAATTATCTATCATTGAATAATGCCCAGACGAGGTTACGGAGCCCAGAAAGGATAATCATTATGACCAGGTTTCGCGATATAACCCAAACTCCCGCACGGTAAGTCCGCCTACTCCTGTCAAGCATCACAAGAAAACGGCGGTGGTACACCAAACAAACCAGACCATCCCAGACCAAGCAACAATTAAAATAAAATAAAATAAAATAAAATAAAATAAAAGAGCCACGCAAACATGACTAATGGTAATTACCAGTACGAGGATGCTTTTCTATTACCCCGTTGCGGTGGGCCCCTGGCTCTCTGCTCAGTCGTCTCTCAGCGCCAGGGCTGTGGGGATTCATCACCAGCTTTGACTCTCTCATCTGGCCAACATGCCAAGGGCCCCCCCAAAGCACGCCGCCTTGGCCCGCCTTGTCTTGTCTTGTCCAGGAGACAGCGCGCTTGCGTACGGCCATTGTTCCTATGTACTAGCATGTTGGACCCCTTTACCACTGCAGAAGACCTGCCGCCCTGGACTTTGGGGAACAACTTGGCCAATTTCTCTCGAAATCCCGCATTGTCATTACGAAAGCCATTTAGCTGATGGCTGCTGATCATCCCTGCCAACGTTACCTTCGCACAAGGGGGGGGGGGGGGGGGGGGGGCATTTTAAAAA